>OZ022504.1:8197033-8301692 GCA_963989385.1 Ctena decussata
TTTTATAAAGATGTTCCTCAGAAGGCTCAATGTAACAAATCCGTAGCAAAAATCCCCTGGCACCCAGTCTGTCCGTGTCGTGGTTTTAGTTTGCTGGTGCTGACACATTTAGCAGTCTGAGCAGTGTCATTTATGTTCACTGTACATTTCTTATGACCCGATTGAATGTTGTTTCGAACTTGTCATACAGTATAGACGCGAGGACTGATTACGGTCTTTACTGTTTGCACATATGCAAGAAGACCCCTTAATTGTGCAGTCCGAGAACCATTGCTTCTCATATTTTTTAAATAGCCATTTAGATTTAAACTAATCCCTTTTGGGCACTTACATTTTGTTTGTTTGTTTAATGCAGCAAGGCTGGATTAAGGTAAATGGGTACATTTTCACGGGCAGATAACTCTACTATTTTAACTCTCAAAGCAAAGAATTTGCACCCATAGTAGCAAATTCTGTCCAGGAATAGACACCCTTTGGAAGGGGCTCCTCCCGGAAAAAGGAATGAAGACTGGATGTTGCTCCCTAGTATGTAAATGATGGAAAACATGAAGCTGTACCCATACACCTATTAATGTGTTTATACCTCACTTTTGTGTCACGTAAATGTCTACCTCAAGGCCTGACGCTGCATTTATCAAAATAGGTATTGTTAGTTTCAAATCTCTGCATTCCCTGAGACAGTTTCCTTAGAAACTGCAAGGAAACTACCGTAGTAAACTGGCCAAAGTTACTGCATCGCGCTATTGAACGGTCTACGCAGGTTGCCTAGGTATTGAAAATTGCACATGACCTGATCAGACAGTGCACCCTGATAAACAGTTAACCCTGATGGAAAGCAGGCATTTAAGTCATGGCCAGAACATATGCGCTGACCAGATTGCATGTGCGAGTCGATTTTTCCATATACTGAATGCACATGCGCTGGCCAGACTGTATGTTATTTGTCGACAACCAAAGACTGCGCATGCGTTGACCGTATAGCGCATGCGCGGGTGCATGCGCTTTTTAAGTCATGGCCTGAACAAACTATTATAAGCTGGCCATGATGCGTGCAACGTCTAACAAAAAAGTTATTAAACATTTTCTACAGTCGATTTCAGTCATGGCCTAGACAGATTCCACATGTGCTGACCAGACTGCATGTGCAGCCCGAACTGCGCATACGCTAAATAGACTGCACATGCTCTGGCTAGATTCATGCCGCTTATCTACAGCTACAGACTGCGCATGCGTTGACCATTCTACGCCTGCGCGGCCTGCACGGTACATTTTCATTAGTATATTCATTCGCTCATGCAGACTTACTGACGCACGCAGCGTTGAAGCGCTTTAACGTTGTAACTACGTTAGTTTAACCACATGAGGGCGAATCAAAATTGATTCAAAATTGATTCAAGAAAACCAACGATGGATTGAAGCTGTTTCAGCATTGTTTCAAGACTGAATCTCCTACTACACATACCCCCCCCCCCCCCCAATCGACAAAGTGCATAATGAAGTGAACTGAGGCTCGCGTATGTTTCGGAGACACATTGAAACAAAATGCTTAGGAAATCGTCAACCTATCCTCTTCCACAAACGAGTTATCTGGCGATATTATCATTGCTGCGCATGTGCACTACTAATTTTTTATCGTGCAGATAATGCACGGAACTCTAAAATCGCTTATAATCTCCAACATCTTGTACTCAGACTTTACATGTGAGGTTTAAAGTCTTCAAATTCTCAGATTATCTCTCTTTGAATTAAAAATATGGCGTTTTTAAGGCATTATTATTGCTGTACATGTAAGTCTTTTCCAAAGTTTTTTCAAAAACATTTTTGTTATGTCAGTTGTTTTCTTTGCATGGTAACAAAACTGGAAGATTTGTTGCGCACCCACTAACCGTTACGATTTCCAATTTCTATTGAAATCCCATTGATAGTGGCTTTTGAAACAGTCTTTGAAAATAGGATGGATGACTTGTGATTTTACTTCCTTTTCAACAGTATTTCAGTTATATCAGGACAATGGGAGGATGATAATGAAAGGCTGTGTGCAATGGAATCCCGTTCACGGTAGGAAAGATTCTCGCCTCGAGCCGGGCTCGAACCCAGTCCGCTAGTTCAGTAGGCCAGCGCTTAACCCACTGAGCTACCGGGGCTCCTAACAGTCATTGTGAAGGAATCACAGTTCCCTGAGTTGTGGTTCAAATGGTGTCAATTTTCGATTTCTTGGCAGCTCTAGTGAAAGTTCGTAACTCCGGCAGTTGTCATGGCAACAAATGGATATTCATGTGTAGTATATGACACACAGTATATTAACACATACGGGTGTGTTTCAAGCAGTGACCTATACAGGTCACTGTAGTTGATAGGGTTGAGTTAAATCTTGGGACACCAAATATCGATTTCAAAAGTTTACCATCCGCCGTTTATCGCTACAGTGCAAACCCTGATAAGACCGCTTCTACAAACTAGGTACAAACTGATGTTTTAGGGTATTACGGCACACTACGAACATGGTGCATCTTCGCAGTGTGTCCGTATTTTCTCGTAAACTTCCAATGCCGTTTTGGCCCATTTCTGGCCCGAATTAAACCAGCCGTTGTTGAAAAGGACCGTCAATGCCTTTTATAGTAAAACAAATTTGCTACATTGTAGGTAGCCCCGGCCCTCCCTCCCCTCCCCCCTCCCACGCATCCCCGAAAAAAGTTAAGCAAGACCATTATTGAAAATTCTATTGCAATGCAGTCTCGTGTTGGCCGTTGGCAAAAAGGGAATAAAGCTCTCCGCATGATTCATAGGTCACGGGTTCGATTCACGTGGTTCGATTTCGGTCGAGTTCAGCATCTGGGTTTTTCTTAATTTATCACCATCTCACTCATTCCCTCATCGGCCCCAGTGCGGGCGGAGCCTCGGTAGCTCAGTGGGTTAAGCGTTGGCCTACTGATCTCGCGGACCGGGTTCGAGTCCCGATCGAGGCGAAAATCTTTCCTACCGTAAACGGGGTTCCATTGCACACGGCCTTTCATTATCATCCTCACATCGTCCTGATATGACTGAAATACTGTTGAAAAGAACGTAAAATCGCAAGTCATCCATCCATCCGAAGCGTGCGCATGACCGAATCATTCGTGCCTACGAATTCGGATAACAGGGCCACACGTTCGAATCTAAACGTTCCTTCTTCATAGCACTCTGCCTTGGTCTTGAAATGACTGAAAAACTGATACAAAGGGTGTCAAACCCGCCTGCGCAGTACTGAAAAAAACATTATGAAGTGCTGGAAAGATTCGAATTGTACAAACCCAGACCGACCTGTACACATGTGCAGTCAGGATCAGAGCTTTACAATATTTGCCAGTCACCAATCATATTTTTCTAGAAGCATCTTTAATTTGCTCGACCCGGTATCACATTCGACCTGGTCATCTAGCGGTCCCGGGTTCGAATCTTGCTGGAAGCGGGATTCTGTCCAACCGTAAACGGATTCCTTTGCAAACAGCTTTTCGTGGCCATCCTCTCATCGTTCTGATACGAGTCGAATAAGTTAAAAAAAAAAAGTTAAATCATGTCATTCATGCAGCATTGGATTTCAGGGTAAATATGTCCTAGTAGTAGTATTTCAATTCTCATATCGACGTCCCCCCCCCCCCCGCGCCCCCCTCGGCACCTCAGTAGAACGAATCCACAGCCGCAGTAACGGGGCGCCGATCTTCCATCCATAAAAATATGTCCCAGTATTTAGAGTAAGGATTGATACTAGATAATCCCGTAAATTTGACAGAATTGAGCCGCGCCATCACACAAACTGAGTAGAAAATGCGCCAAGCGAAGATTCAGATCAGCCGCGGAATCCGTCCAGTCTGATCAGAGTCTTCACTGTCGGCATTGAGATAGCTTTGACCCTTAGCTACCGTTAAAGTTCACAGCGAAATCTCTGATCAGACTGGACTGTTGCTTAGGCTGATCTGAGTCTTCCCTTGGCTAACATGCCTTTTTCTCGTGTCGCGGCTGACTGACAATTATTGTCCGTTACACAATGGGGCTCCATTCGGGGAAATGTGTCCGTTATGAATTGGGGTTCTCTTCGGGGAACTGTGAGTTTGTCCTGTCCTGGATAAACTTGGAGCCTTGGTTGGTTGTTTGTGTTGGGTTTAATTGCTCTTTGAGATAGTATTTAAATCTATATCAAGCCGTCTCGATAAAGAAGAAAGGAGGAAGGAGAAAGAACATGAAAAGAGATGTGGTAAGATGAGAGAAAAACTATCGAAACAGCCCCAACCCGCACCTACTGCAAGCACAGTAGGCCCTTGTCCTACTATTTATCCAAATCAGTAGGACGCTCCTGCACTGAGAGTTATCTAGCACCATCGCCCAACCACATCACCTCTCAGTGGCAGCAGGTTGATGGTAGGTGATTGCCACGGTGATTGCAGTTACCCAACGTCGTCGGCGGTGCCAGCTTCACCAAACCGGCAAAGCTGTACATGTTCAAGTTTTACACAACATACGTGAAGAAGCGTACCTGATATGCTTTCAGGGAATGCCAAGCGGGCACATGACGTTGATATGACGTCAAACTGACGTCGATACGACGTCATGACGTCGCATCCACGTCAGTACGACGTCATTTCAACGTCATGTGCCTGCTGGGTGTTGTCTCCTTAAACAAGCACGACTTAACAAACAACGGTTTGGGGTTACCTTTTATCTATTTATTTATGTGTTTATTTATTTGAGTTGTTGTTGTTGATGTTTTGTTGCTTTACGTCCACGGAAACAGCTATGGTCATATCGGGACGGTCAGTTAACCTAACCACACTATTTCTGGGCAGACTTAGACCTCCTAATATAAGCGGTTAACCAGTACTAAGTGCACATACTTTCGCCAGTAACTGGCAATTGTTCTTCTTGAATCAGCGGAAGAAGGAACGAAAGTATGTGGCAAGACCGGGTATCGAACCCGGGACCTCTGACTCTTGAGTCAGACGCGCTACCGAATGCGCTACAGGGCTTGCCCTTTGTACCATTAGCCAAATGGACTGTGATCAGTCAGCCATCCAGCATGCACACCACATTGAATCAGCGTTGATTCAACGTCGTGACGTCGAAGTATGTTGGCCGACCGGGTATCGAACCCGGGACCTCTGGCCTTTAAGTCAGACGCGCTATCGACTGCGCTACGCGACCTGCCCCTTGCCCCCATTGGCCAGATAAATACAAATGAAAGGACTGTGATCAGTCAGCCATCCAGCATGCACACCACATTGAATCAACATTGAATCAACTTTGAATCAACGTCGTAACGTAGAATAAACGTCATGACCTTGAATCAATGTTGATTCAATGTTGTGTGCCTAGTTGGATGCATGATCTAATTTCTATTTATATGATGCGGATAATGAGTATGCAATGCCTGAAGGCAACTTTTTTTTTTTCGTGACTCGACATTAATGTTACACAGTTGAAACACGTTTGCACCTGCGCACTGGGAGTCATTTGATGGTAAATATAAATTGATTGATTGGTTGAATTGGGTTTGAGACAGTATTTCAGTCTTTCCGAGAGAGAGAGAGAAAGGGGAGAAATGATAAATGAGAGAAAATGTCCAAACAACCCCCACCCGCACCTACTGCAAGCACAGTAGGTCCTTGCCCTACAATGTTCCAAACCAGCAGGACGCCCGACACTGGAAGTTACACGCAGCAACATCGCATCGAAGGGCTCTATGCACTAAAACGCCTTGTAGGCTCGGACAAAATCTTGCCTCCGGCGAGACTCGAACACGCAACCCCGTGGTCTGGAGAGCTAACCACTCGGTCGCTGCATGACAAGTATGCGAACTACGCATTTCTAGGCCAGCATGTGGACAAAACCATGTGTATTCAGGATCAGTTTAGGGGAATCAATGAAGACACCACACTTTAGCAGACTGATCTTGGTGTGCACATATTACAGTGAAGAACATGGTCCTAACGGCATGGTCTGATCCAGGCCTGCAAAGTTTGTTATTTTCCTAACAAAGTTTCATCCCGTTTCTTTGCTCTAAGAGGTTATAGTGTGCCAATATTTAGAATTGCTATTGATCACAGCACCCGTTATTATTGTTGAATGCTGTATGAAAAGAAACGAGGAAAAATAAAAATAACAAAAATATATTTTATCGCAACTTCTGGAAATACCGCACCCAAGGTCCCAAAAGGAAATATCCTCACCCCCGCTTCCCCCATCCAAGAAAGACAAACAAGACCCTTTTTTTTCATTCCATTGGCAAAACACTTTAAAACAACACCATCTGTGTGCTCCATTTAAGGTCCGAATATTTAGAGTAAAATTGACCGAGTAACACAACAGGCCAATAAACAATAATTCATGAGACTTCGACGGTATCTGTGCACCAATATCGATAGTGTAAGATATTGGAACACCTTAACGACTTCACCCTAAAAATTAGAGCAAATGGGGTAGGAGCGGGGGCAAAGACGCAGTTGTCAGTTTAGTGACATAAACGTACAGTTTTTTTAAGTTTATCGATGGACGGTTCGATTGTGAGACTCTTAATTTGGATAGTGATAGTGTTTTGGAAATTTGGATGTAAATACAATGCAGGAGTCTATTCCATATACATCTTCACTACCTTCCTAACTTTCTGATTTAAAATTTAACTCGTTGATGCCTAGCGTCCCATAACACACAAAAGAGCGCAAGCAATGAAGACGCCTCACAGCAGATGTCTCTGATCTTAGCGTCGCATCAGGGCGAACACATTTTGCATTCAACATAGAAAATTCGAGAGAGTAAACGTCAAATTAAGCACTCCTGATGTTGGAAATGGACCCGCCCGTCTGTAAGGTAGAGGAGTACCCTAGGCACTAACGAGTCCACTCCGTAGCCTCTCATCTTTCTGTAAAACAAAGCCATTTTTTGTTTTTATTACCGATTTTTTTCTGCTATCATAAAGCCTCTGAACGGACTGCGCATATGCAGAGCTAGGCTTAACATGCCGTGTTCGTGTATACCGTTAGACCGACTTTCCTCGACACAGCGCAGATTTAAACTCTGATTGCGCGCTTCCGCACTGGGAACACTCGGCGCCAGCCCAGCAGGCACATGACGTCAAAATGACGTCGCACTGACGTCGATGTGACGTCATAACGTCGCACCGACGTCAATATGACGTCATTTTGACGTTATGTGCCTGCTGGGAGGTGTGTGTCAATATGGTTACGTACCTCTGGGCCACTTGGGTAACGTCGTTACGAGAATTGAAACAGAACAGAAAAGAAATTTTCCCCAGGGCGGATATGATGCTCTCGTGGCTGTTAGCCCTGATGGACTATCCGTGACAATAAATCGAAGAAACAACAACACAGGGCGGATATGATGCTCCCGTGGCTGTTAGCCCTGATGGACTATCCGTGATGATAAATCGAGGAAACAACAACACTGGGAAATTAATATGATATACATACTCACAGACCAGCCTGTGCCCCCACCCAATCCTCATTCCCCACCCCACGCCCCTCCCTCCTCAAAAAAAAAAATGGGCATAGATGCAGTCTGCCAATCTAGTGTCAAATGAATGTCATAAACCAAAGGAAGTGTCTCCGGGTACGGTAACGTATCCCTTGACCTTGGGTCTCCAGGTACGGAACCGTACCCCGAGATTCGGGGTCTCCAGGTACGGAACCGTACCTGGAGACAGTCCTATGAGGATTGGCTCCGGGTACGGCAGTAAGTTTTCAATACTGTGTATTAAGTAATTTTACCCATTTAATATATAGTCAATCCGTTAATAAAATTAATCCTTGTAAAAATTTCATTAAGTCGCCATCTTGCTAGGAAAAATAATTAATGAATAATGTGGCCAAAACGATGTGTGTTTTTTTTTGGCATAAGAAATAACACGAAGGTTTCGCGCTAACACCAATAATTGTTGTTTTTCACACCTGTTTTGTCCAAATTAATAATGAAATTCAACAATGAGTAACAGTTTTTATTCAATGGACGGACGAACGGCGCCCCAGTATTGTGGCTATGGATACGTTCCGCTGAGGTGAAATTCAATCAATTATATGGCTTTCTGTAATGTTAGTGATTATTTTTTTGAAGGGGTGAGGGGAAGGCGGGGGCAGCTAAAACCAAATTTACAAAGACGCTCGTAATTACCGTAAATCCCTTCAAGTTGTGTGTCAGGGATTGTTAATTTGTCAGTGCATATACATGAATTCATACGGTAAATTTTCAGTGGCATTTTAAAATACTCATGATACATCTGGGCTGAGTATTTATAATTTGATGCGAGTTGACAAGTTTATGATATGGGACGCGTTGACTGGTGGTAAGTTTTAAAAAAATTGGGGCGAATTGTCCTGGTCCGAGATTTTGTGGGGCGAGTTGTCTTTGGTCCGAGCTGTCCTGATTCCCACAATGCGATATCTGTTAAAAAAAAAGCGATAATACCTTCATAAGCACACAAATAAATACATATAATAATGAATACTCAATGTTATTTCGATTAAGTTGTGCAACAACACTTGGAGAACTTCACTTGGCACACATGACTTGTTTGACGAAAGGCATATTTAAGAACGCTGCATGCGTTTTTTAGGCGTCTGATTTTGGTCTACATTGCTTATCGCAGAAATATTAAAAGATGGATACTTTTTTAAAATAAGTGTAATTGTCTATTTGTGCAGATTATAACAAGATGATAGTTGTTTGCACTCTTCAGAAGTCATTTTCTGCGTGCAATTAGCGGGCGATCAAATAATACACATCGGCCGTGTTTTTCGCAGTTTATGTACATCAGTCAAAATAACGCAAATGACGGACTTGAAGGTTATAATTTTCCTTAGCAAGATGACGACTCAATGAATTTTTAGCTCACCTGAGCCAGCGGCTCCGGGGGAGCTTATAGGATGGTAAGGCTCCGTTGTCCGTCGTCCGTCGTCCGTCCTCCGTCCGTCCGTCCGTCGTCCGTCGTCCGTCCACACTTTCAAACAACTTCTCCTCTGAAACCACTGGGCCGATTGTAAACAAATTTCATATACAGCCTCCTGGGACCTTAGGAACGAAAAGTTGTTCAAACCGTCCTGGTCACATGACCAACATGGCCGCCATGCCCATATATGGTAAAAACCTGAAAAAATCTTCTTCTCCAGAACCAGTAGGGCGATGACCTTGAAACTTGGTATGTAGCATCAGGTACACGAGTACTACCAAGATTGTTCAAATTATGACCTTGGGTTGACCTTGACCTTTTTTACGGTAAGGTCAAATTTGCTTCCTTATGCTTTTATATGGCAAAATGCTGCAACATAAGATATCTTGGAAACTGTTGAATATTTTGGCCTAAAAATTGGTACATACAGTCATCTTAATGACTACATGAAGATTTATGAGTTCAAGAGGTCAAGGCCATTCTTTGACCTTTGACCCAGAACTCTCATATTTTGACAATATCAAACACTCTCCTCAAAAACAACTAGGCCAATTGTAATTAAATTGCATATAGATCCTCCAGGGGTTGAGGGAATGAAAATTTGTTCATACGGTCCAGGTCACATGATCAACATGGCCACCACGCCCATATATGGTAAAAACCTTTAAAAATCTTCTTCTCCAGAACCAGTAGACCGATGGCCTTGAAACTCGGTATGTAGCATTGAGTACTCAAGTACTATCAAGATTGTTCAAATTATGACCCTGGGTTGACCTTGCCCTTTTTTACGGCAAGGTCAAATATCGGAAAATGCTAGCACATGAGATTTCATGGTAAGTTATGAAGATTTTGGCCTAAAAATTGGTATATACAATCATCTTAATGAGTACATGAAGATATGTGAGTACAAGAGGTCAAGGTCATTCTTTGACCTTTAACCCAGAAATCTCAAATTTTGACAATTTCAAAGAATCTGCTCTAAAACCACTGGGCCAATGGAAACCAAATTTCATATAGAGCCTCGAGGGGTTGAGGGAATGAAAAATTTTTCTAACGCGCCTGGACACATGACCAACATGGCCGCCATGCCCATATATGGTAAATACCTTTATAAATCTTCTTCTCCAGAACCAATTGACCGATGGCCTTGAGACTTTGTATGTAGCATTGGGTACTTGAGTACTATCAAGATTGTTCAAATTATAACCTTGTGTTGACCTTGACCTTTTACAGCAAGGTCAAATATGGGAAAATGGTAGAACATAAGATTTCATGGAAAGTTTTGAAGATTTTGGCCGAAAAAATTGGTATATACAGTTGTCTTAATGAGTTCATGAAGAATTATGAGTACAAGAGGTCAAGGTCCTTTTTTTACCTTTGATCCAGATCGCTCATATTTTGACATTTTCAACCATTTCCTCAAAAGCCAAAGGGCAATTGTGAACACATTTCATATAGAGCCTCCAGGGGTTGATTGAATGAAAAATTGTTCAAACGGTCCAGGTCACATGACCAACTTGGCCGCCATTACCACTTATGGTATAAATCTTTAATATTTTTCTTCTCCAGAACCAATACACCTATGGCCTTGAAACTTGGTAAATAGCATGGAGTACTAGAGTACCACCAAGAGTGTTCAAATGGTAACCTTGGGTTTACCTTGACCTTTTTTGCGGCATGGTCAAATATGGGAAAATGCTAGAACATAAGATTTCATGGAAAGTTTTGAAGATTTTGGCCTAAAAATGGTATATATGGTTGTCTTAATGAGTACATGAAGATTTATGAGTACAAGTGGTCATGGTCATTCTTTGACTTTTGACCCAAAGCTCATATTTTGACAATTTCAGACATGATAAGTAAAAGCCACCTTGCCAATTGTTCAGGTGAGCGATTCAGGGCCTCATGGCCCTCTTGTTTACAAGGAGTAATTTAATTAGTAGTAGTATTTCAATTCTCATATCGACGTTGCCCCCGCACCTCAGCGGAACGAATCCATAGCCGCAGTAACGGGGCGCCGAGCGTCCGTCCGAGTAATTTTATTGATGGATTAACTATATTAAATAGGTAAAACTACTTAATACATATACAGAGTATTGAAAACTTACTGCCGTACCTGGAGACCCAGAGTCTCGGGGGTACGGTTCCGTACCTGGAGACCCAGGGTCTAGGGATACGGTACCGTACCCGGAGACACTTCCTAAACCAAATGCAGTATCTATTTTATTGTACCTTTGAAGCCTAGACAGCTCTTCATGGTTTATATTTCTTGATCCGACGTGTCCGTCCCAGGATTTATGGTATTTTTTTAACACCACGATTAGACAGCTCGGTCGAATCTCTTCTGTCTGTCGCAGTATGTAGAACTTTACGGTACAAAAATTGTCAAAGTTTTGCCCGATGTCTGTCCTGTTGTCACAATACTTTTTCACGGAGCTTTAGATCCATCAAATTAGACTGCTTCTTTTATTCTATACATTTAAGGCCAACGTTTCGGAAGCTTTATATCATTGTGGACCACCATAATCAAACTGTTCCTGTACGTCTGTTATCTTCAAGAAGGCATGCCAGTCCCAATGCTCGGGGTTTACCGGTCAAATAGACCCTATGCGTCCATACAGCTCAGCTCTAAATAGTTTAATCTATATGGTTTCTTCCGATATATCTTAATCGTTTCAGCTTAACGGTACTTTTGAAGCCATAATCAGACCGCTTTTTCAGGTCTATTATGTTACAGCAAGCATAATTTTACGCTTGAAAAACACATAGTCTATGTACATTAAACATGCCCTTTCCCAAATCTTACACCTGATCACATGATTCTCTCATCGCAGTAATTATGATTGCGCTATGTCGAAAAATGTGTTCAGTGTCGCCTTTACCTGTATGAAAGATGTGAATTCTTATCTCAAATCTGAAAATTCCAATAATTGGTCTTTAGGGTGTTGTGTAATCAAAATTAAAAGATGTGTGGTAATATTGAAATACCTTGTCAGACTGTTCCTCGAGTCTATACAGTTTATTCGTGCATGTCTTTCCCATTTTTTTGCATTTTACGGTAATTTGAAGACCCTGACGAGACTGCTAACAGGGCGAGGCTTTACTCCACAACCGGATTTTTTTTTGGACGAAACGAAAAATGGAATTAACCGGAATGGCGTTTCCAGAACAATATGGAATGATGGAATGGAATGGTGTGGAATGGTGGAATGGCGTGGAATGGTAATGCCGCGGTAATGGCGTGGGAACGATGGCTGATCGGGACCGCCCCTACCGTTGAATGGCATTATGGGAAGCTTTAATGTTGTCTGTACTGTAATACGTTTTTCGGAACAGGCGTATAAAAATGGTGTGTGTGTGTGTGTTTTGTGTTTCTTTTTCTTTGTTTTTTTTGTTTTGCTTTTTTTCACACAAAAAAAGAAATCTATATCTTTCTGTAAAAACTGTAATGATGAGGACTTCGATGAAATTGAGACGAGCATAAAATTTTTTATTTTAATTTCTTGGTTAGAGCAAGAAATCAGTTGCCGTAGCCTTATTAAAGCCGCTTACACAAGGGCCGATTTGCTCATGTATTATTTGCGTATACGCAAATTTGCTTACGTATGCAAATTGGCCCATGTGTACGCTTTTACTCACATGAGCATCATTTACTCCATATGCAAATCTTTTACTTTTGCATTAGTCTGTCACGGTTTGCATAGATGCAAATTTTACGGCATGTGCAAAGCTGATCATGTGTACGCAAAATCGAATTTGCTTATGTGAATATTTTTGCAATCAGGTCATACTATAGCATTGATTTGATATTGTTTTGACATGGATTTCTTTGTAGCTTATAACAAATGCCCTGTCCTAAAACAAAATATATTTGGTATCCTTGATTTGAGCTTAGTTTTATTCAGTCTTTAAGATTGCCGGCGTGTGTATTTACCTTTTATATCTGCTATACAACAATCTGACATTGTCAATGTTTCTTTAATTCCTGACTGGTTTAAATTCACTTTTGATTACATTTTAAGAACGTAAAGAAATTTATCAGCGTTTTGCGGCGTCTGGTCTGGGTCTTCACTGTTTTTTGCCTATGTCCCATTTATGGGCGGCTTAGCTCCGAAAGGGTTGAGCAGAGTGGAAGTCAGCGTTCACCATGTTCACTTTCATCCCTAGCACTCTAACATTCACAGTATCCGAACTCACTGTACCAGCTCTTCCGGTTTTCATAGCGTTGAATCGAGGGTACAAACATTCGCTTTTAAGCAGTAGTCGGAAATCATTATGATTTGAGATTTTATTCGGAATCTGCTGCGTCATTTATAGTTATATAGCTTCGAAAATGTAAAGAGGTAAGTTTAATATAATTTGCTCTTCGGTCTTTTACTTTATTGCCCTGTACAATGAAAAACTCATTGCCGTCACAGAAATTTTATTCCGAACAGCTTAATTTAACACGAGTTTGTGTCGTGCAAAACCTAGCTATCATCCTACTATCAAAACTAACACACTGTAGATTGATAACGCCCTCCGTTTATTTTAAAGATTTTTATAAAACTTGTAAGAAAATGCTCAAAATGGTTTTAGAATCATGCCAAGGGCGATTTGAATACTGTACCAATTACTATCCGCCCATACACGACCTTGTACGGGGCAATAAAGTAAAAGACCGAAGAGCAAATGATATTAAACTTACCTACATGTATTTACCTTTTCGAAGCTGAATAACTATAGGCTAATGACGCTGCAGATTCCGGATAAAATCTCAAAACATAATGATTTCCGACTACCGATTATAAGCGAATGTTTGTACTCTCGATTCAACACTATGAAAACCGGAAGAGCTGGTACAGTGAGTTCGGATACTGTGACATTTGCACATTGTTACTTTCCTTTACTATATACATGTATGTACCCATAATACAGTTTGATATAGCAATTGCAGTAAGTTCATCCTCGCAAACCAAGGGAACTTTGTCCACTTCGTTCCTTGCGCACGCTTTGAAAGAAACGAAGTGGAATTAGAGCCCTGGGCTTGCGAAAATGCAATAAGTTCTGAAAAGTTAGACATTTTGGATGCAGTGACTACATCAGAACATAAAACGAAAATAGCTGACTCGGTTTATTCGAGCCTGTTCATGACCAGTAATGAAGAATGCAACACTTGTCACGCCCCACTTTCACCGACCTAAAAATGTTTTAATTCCAAACAACTGACATATAATGGAAACAATGTCACTGTCCGAATTTACCTGACTTGACCCTACTTGCAGGCAGAAATTTTTCCCGATAGACTTGGTTTAAACAATATTTTGTTCGACGAATTTAAGTACAAAGAACAGCAAAAAATAATGAACCAGGGGCTGTATTTATAAAACGACTTAAGTTGTTGCTATGCTGTTGCTAAGGCTAAGTTTCTATGAGTCAGATTCCCTACAACTATGAAATTTGCTCTTGAGGAACAGTCTTTTTCAGACAGTTCCTCAAGAGCAAATTTCACAGTTGTAGGAAACCCCCTTCATAGAAACTTAGCCACAGCAACAGCATAGCAACCACTTAAGTTGTTTTATAAATACGGCCCCAGTATTTCATCGAAAGCCCAAGGCTTATTGTATGCGGACCATCTCCCATTGACTTGCAATGGGGAAATTGTTCTGCGCATATAGATCTTCTTCGAATTTTAAAAACTGTTTACACTTTCTAGTTCAGTGGTGGTAAGGTTTATTCACTGAATAAGGGATGTCACACCTGTCTGATTTAGCATACTATGCATGTGCAATCAATGCGCTGTTCAAAATCTCTTACCTGGCTAACTGTGCGTAAATACATGCTTAGAAGCCATGCATCCTAGGACTCCTTAAAAAGGCCAAATTCTGAACTTCATGATTCGAATGTTAATACTCTACTGTTGAAATATTTGAACTGGTTTCTTAACTAAAAATAGATATTTGTGGAAACTGGACCTAAAAACAGCCATTCAGAAGACCTTGAATAAAGGACATATGCAATACTGAAGGTCTTGAGAAACAGTTTCAGACTATTTATAAGAACTTGTAGGCTGGCTTTCGCCCTGGCAGTTTAGGCTTTGCAGAACTGATGCTTATTAATATATCTCTTTGCATAGTCATCATTGGATTCTGATATTTTTCCCTCTTCATCTTATCCATTTTACTGTTTACCATGTACGTGCATATACATGTACTTTGATTTTTACTCAAAGTGATATAAAAACACAGGTGTGAATGTGGTCTTACAAGCAAATAAAGTTCCAAAATGATCTGTAAAACTTGCACCACCTCACTAAATAAGTGGACAGGAATGTCTGAGCAAACACTGTAGACCAAGACCAGACTGTTCAGGGGCTGCAGTAGTATTTCCCATTCTGCCGGCACCTTTGTGCCAAATTGATGATAGTCAAATCAGTGAAGCTTCTGGTAAAATCAACTTAATTTAGGTTTACAATGGCATCTGCTGCAGAGATGGTTTCTGTCATATTAAGGTGGTGATTTATGGTAAAGGTAAAAATCTGCATAAAACCATAAAAAGTAACGTATCTCCCTGAAAGTTAGCAGACTTCTTATTTTTGTTGTTCTTTACAGTTTAGAATACAAAATAGACGTACATGCTGCTTAAAAAAGTGTTTTTATAAGGAAAGATCAAAGGGTAATTTTCTGCGAATAAATCTGAAAAAATATATCGTTATTAAAAATGTACGTAGTGCTGAAGGTGCTTTATTGCATAATGAAAAGCGTCCTAGCACTTATTTATTCCAACTCTTTCTCAAATTGTAATGTAGACCAGATGAAAACGGTAGCTTTTTCTCAAATGTTCAACCATGTACAAAGTAAATGTACACAGGATGCATTTATTAAATATAGGGTAGGCAAGCATACCTATGTTAACACCTACAATATAAATAATACATTACTGACATGTGTAGATGAAATTGATCAACCTTGTTAAAATAGTATCACCTGTCTCACCTTTGTGTTTTGACAAAAAAAATTGGACACAGACTGCGTCTTTTTTCATTTGCTCAGCCTGATAATGTGTGAAAGAGTTTGAAAAAATAATTGCTAGGACGCTCTCCATTATGCAACAAGGTACTCTAAGCACTAAGTATATTTTCAATAATGATATAATGTTTTTCAGATTTATTCGCAGAAAATTACCCTTTGATCTTCTCTTATGAAAACATTTTTTAACATTAACAAATGCTGCATTTTGGGATTCTAAATTATGAGAAACAACTTAAAGAAGGCATCTGCTAAATTTTGGAAAGATCAGTGTTATTTTGAGTATTTTATGCAGATTTTTGTCTTTGTCCCAAATCAGTGATTATCACCACCTTAAAGCTGCTATGATAAGGTGTTATATCAGGCTTAAGCAGTCAGCTGTAGCAGAATAGGTTTAAATTGTGCTAAAATGGGCAGTCAACCTTAGCAAAAAGTGGACTTGTCGGTTCCGCATCGGACCTGTTCTTAAAATTTGTATAAGAGCTATAGCAACATTATTTTTTTATTGGAGCTTGACCAAACTTGCTGATAAGCAGTACGGACATAAAGATAATGGACTCTTGGACGGGTCGATATTTGGCTATATTGTACATTTCGCCCTGGAGTTACTTGTCCTTGAGTGTTTAAATAGCCTTTATTTGACCTTGTGCCGGGCGTAGCCACTTTATTTTTATCGAAACGTCATTTAACTTGATGATACATGTAACTAGGACTAGGACAGGCATAAAAATTTCGGACGGAGCTAAACTTGGTCATATTGTACAATTCGCCTTGGAGTTACTTGTCCTTAAGTGCTTAAATAGCCTTTATTGTCCCCCGCCTTTTCGAAGAAAAGCGGAGGGACATAGTTTTCGACATTCCGTCCTTCCGTCCATCCGTCCGTCCGTCCTTCCGTCTTTTCGTCCCCCTTAAGTAATAGGTACCTTGTGTGCGCAACTCCTCCTACAGTTTTATGCCGATTCTTTCGAAACTTTACAGATGTTTTTGTCATGGTCTGAAGATACGCACGTGGTTTGGACGTAATCCTGAGATTATTTTTTGTCACTTTTTCCACAAGTTGAACTTAGTCATTTTTTAGGTGTTTTTCATATCAAAGTGGGTACCTTGTGTGCGCAACTCCTCCTACAGTTTTATGCCGATTCCTTCGAAACTTCACAGGTGTTTTGGTCATGATCTGAAGATATGCATGTGGTTTGGATATAATCCTCACATTATTTTTTGTTACTTTTTCCGTAAGTTGAACTTAGTCATTTTTTAGGTGTTTTCACTATCATAGTGAGTAGATAGTGGGTACCTTGTGTGCGCAACTCCTCCTACAGTTTTATGCCGATTCCTTTGAAACTTCACAGGTATTTTGGTCATGGTCTGAAGATATGCATGTGGTTTGGATATAATCCTCACATTATTTTTTATCACTTTTTTTGCAAATTGAACTTAGCCTTTTTCATACATTTTTACTATCAAAGTGAATAGAAAGTGGGTACCTTGTGTGTTCAACTTCTCCTACAGTTTTACGCCCATTCCTTTGAAACTTCACAGGTACTTTGGTCATGGTCTGAAGATATGCATGTGGTTTGGATATAATCCTCACATTATTTTTTTATTACTGTTTTCACATTTTTAACTTAGCCGCTTTTCCAGCTCAAACACTAAGTGTATATTCAGTGGAGACCTAGTTTCCAAGGCGGGGGACATAAATTCGTCGAATTTGCTTGTTTGACCTTGTACCGGGCGTAGCCACTTTATTTTTATCGAAACGTCATTTAACTTGATAATACGTGTAACTAGGACTAGGACAGACATAAAAATTTCGGACGGAGCTAAACTTGATCATATTGTACAATTCGCCTTGGAGTTACTTCCCCTTGAGTGCTGAGGACGAATGGACTCAGATGAGCTATATACTAGACCAGTGACCCTCTGGTTTACACGTCGTTGGACAATGAAGTCCAGGGGCCGTATTCATAAAATGACTTAAGTGGTTGCTATGCTGTTGCTAAGGCTAAATTTCTTTGAAGGAGATTCCTTACAACTATGAAATTTGCTCTGGAGGAACAGTCTTTGTCCTCCAGACCAAATTTCGTAGTTGTAAGGAATCTCCTTTATAGATATTTAGCCTTAGCAACCGCAAAGCAACGACGTCAGTGGCTTTATGAATACGGGCCCAGTTGTGAAAGCTTATTTTAGTTACATGAGCGCGAGTTATAGTGATAACACAAATTAGGTCTGAAATTGTGATATAAAAAAGGTAGCCATTGGGAGTCAGCCAGTGGAGTCAGCCTCCAATCATTGACATGTTTTTCTTATGGAAAAAATACCTCGATGTGAACTTTAATAGAGAATCTTCACTCACTGTAAAACATTTCTGTATATTTTATCGAAGAATAACTGGCAACCAGCTGCCAGTCCATTTCCCGTTATTTTTTCGGGAGCCCCGTAAAATTTGCATCAATCATCAAGCCGAGTAGGATTGAGGGGTGCGGATGTGGGTATTATTGTGCAAAAGTTTAAACCGTTATCTATCATCAGTGAAAGTATCACCGCTACCCATTCATGGGTTAAAGCGGTGTAGGTCTTAAAAACATTTTAACACGACATTTTTATGACCTTGACCTAAAGGTCACCAAGGGTGTTCGGGCGGTACCATTTTAAACGTTAGCCTACTATCTACTAGTGTATCAGTGGTTCATTATCTAAACCCATCCATGGTTAATGAGATATGAGTCTTAAAAGAGTCTTGAATATCCAAGTAGGCACACGATGTCGTAACAACGTCATATTGACGTCGATAACGTGGCATCGACGTTAGTAAGACGTTATTTCAACATTACGTAACACGTCATAATGACGTCGATGCGATGCTATGACGTCGCATCGACGTCAGTATGACGTTATTTCGACATCATGTGCCCGCTTGGATGAATCTTAAAAGACTTTAACCAAAACATCCTTACACTGACGTCGACGTAAGACGTCGGGATGACAAAAATAGTTTCTGAACTTTTGTATAGGCGAGCTAAAATAGCAATGTCTTGTTCTCATATGTTAATACCAAAAAATGTTGGAAGAATAATGCTACATTTTTTTTAATTTCAGTACTGCTATCTTGGTGAATGTCTCGAAGAAGATACGATCTGTCCTAATACTGGGCAAACTACTCCCCAACCCCCTGCCACACCTAGTCCGCCCCCTAGCACTCCTGCACCCCCTCCCCCATGTATATGTGACGGCTTTGGAGGCTTTTTACGGATATTTTGTTGTCGAAGGGCTGCGTGTTGTTAGGCTGATAAATAATACTCATATTAAGTCAAAATAGTCGGACAGCGTAGCGTGAACTAAGAAACAGTCTGATCCAGGTGTACAATGTTTGCCTTCAGCTTTACAGAATGTCTCCTTTCATTGCACATTAACCCAGAAATGCACAACGTCTGATAAAGAGGGACATTCGCAATGAGCCTTTTATGAAGAGATTTTGCAAATATTCCCCCATCGGACACACATAACGTTGAATCAACATTGAATCAACATTGATTCAATGTTGTGCACCTGCAGGGAGAGTTCCACTTTTTTACAGAAAATTTCAAAAATGTTTTACAGATGGAGGAAAAATACCATGCCATGTTATCATTTTTATAATAATTTGGTGTCAGTTATATGCAAACAGTGAAGACCCTGATCAGACGCCGCCAACGGCGGCGTCTGATGTGGGTCTGCACTGTTTGCCTATTTCCTATTTATTGTTTGCCTATGTCCTATTTATTGTATGCTAAGCATTAACGAGTTAAAGTGCCTAAACTTAAAAACAGAATTCCCTCTAAGCACACAACGTCGAAGCGACGTCATATCAACGTCTGTATGATGTCATGACCTCGCACCGACTTCAGAACGACGTTGTTTGTCCGCTGGGGAGAAAACATTGAAAAAAAACATTTACGCTGTCCGAGTTTTTATTGTTGAATATAGTACGAGTATGTTGCCCTGACTTTCCGTTTACAGAACTTCTCCGTATAAATAAGATTCACTCAGTGTTTTTTAACCAACCCTCTAAGAATTTTCTCCAGATGCTAGCATGACCCTTAGCATTCATTTGTCCCACCCCACTCCCCGAACTACCCACTTGAAAAATTTGCTTGCCGTAAAAATTCTGAAACTTGGGACACCTAAAGTAATGTCCCTAATTGTTCTTATAATGGAACAGTTTTGTTTTATATTACAGTAGTGCGTCCAAATGATACAGCTGAAATAGAAAACCGTGTAGACCTTGATCAAAGTGGCCTCTTCAGGAGCAGTCTGACCTGGGCCTGCACTGTTGAGACGTGTCTGTTCCAATATTTAGAATTTTTATGGTGCCTATTTCTACAAACATACTAGACAGAAGTACTGTGGTAGAATCAAATACCCGTTTTTTTCTAATTAATGGACCTTCCCAATCCAAAGACAGAAAACCCAGTTTTAGATATGTTGGCAAAATGTTGCATTTGTTAGTATTCTTAATAAAGCTCTGAGTGTTTGTTTTATACAATAAAATTTGGTGCATTAGACGTGATTTGGTTTTCGTTCTTGGCCTGGAAGTCAGTCTATCCCAGCCAGCACACAATTAAGAAAGGGATCAGCTCTAGCAGTGAATTGTTGAGTAATAATTCGTTGTTTGGAGGTCAGTTGTAAAGTAGATCATATCACGAGCGCGGAGCGCGAGTGATATATCTACTTAAAACTGAACTCGTGATATGATCTACTTTACAACTGAACGACAATCAGTGAATTATTATTCAATAATTCAGTGACAGAGCTGAACTATTTCGATTCTAACACTCAAAAACGCTGAAAAATTATTCTTTTCATTCAAACTCTCCCAACCTTCCTGCCAGCGCGTTCATGCTCCCGCCAATATTCTTAACTGTACCTAAGATATAATGTACGTTTTTATGGCGATTTAAGAAAGAAAACGAGACGTTACCCCGTCTAACGTCTCAAAGTGTCGCAAAATTACGTCAGTAGTTGCAGTGACGACAGCAATTAGACTCACCCGCTCCGTAACAGTGAATTGTTGCAGAATAAAACACGGCAACTTTCCATTGCTTCTAAAGGCGCACTGTGTTAGAATATTGAATCAACATTGATTCAACGTTTATTCAACGTCATGGTGCAGAACACAACGTTGAATCAAAATTGAATCAACGTTGATTAAACGCCGGACCGGGTAGCGCAATCGGTAGGGCACCTGACTCGTAAGTCAGAGGTCCTGAGTTCGAATCCCGGTCTGGCCACATACTTTCGTTTCTCCTTCCGCTGATTCAAGAAGGGCAGTTGTCAGTTACTGGCGAAAGTATGCGCACTTAGTACTGGTTAACCGCTTAGGAGGTCTAAGCCTGCCCAGGAATAGTGTGGTTAGGTTAACTGACCGTCCCGACATGACCTTAGTTGTTTACCGTGGACGTTAAGCATCAAATCAACCAACCAACCAACGTTGATTCAATGTAAATTCAACATTGTGTGACAAGTTGGATACGTTTATACACTCACCGACATGAAAACATGACCTTTCCAACTCCTCTGAATTTAGTTTAGAAAGTCATTTGTTTGATAACACTTCAATTTTGCGGACCTGGGCCCAGTGGCTCAAAGCATCGTTTGCTTAACGAACTAGTTAAGAGGTCAACTCATTAAGTGTTTTACGACTTAATTACCAAATACACTGATATTTTTGTTAAAAATGTGAGAAGCTTTTGCAATGCAAAAGCTTTCCACAATTTTTCAACAAAAAATACTGGCATATTTGAGATATTAAGGTTTGAAATTTTGACGTCTCGTTAACTAACGACGTCGTTAGTTTTAAGATACCGGGCCCTGAATGGCACATCACCATTTGAGCCGCGACACGACAACACCAACAATGTGGTTGTGCGCCCAGCGCAGACTCAGATCAGCCTGGGAATCCAGGCTGATCAGACTCTTCGCTAAGCGCTTAAAGGGTAGCTAAGGGTCCAAGCTACCTTCATGCGCACAGCGAAGACTCTAATCAGACTGGGCGGATGCCCAAGCTGATCTGAGTCTGCGCTGGGCACACAACCACATTGTTGGTTTTGTCATGTCGCGGCTCAATTTTCATTATCAAGAGTACACACTGTATGCCGTATTCCTAAGGTGAATGGGTACACTTCCAAGGGTAGTAACTCTGTCATTTTCATTTATGCTTCTCTTCTTAATAGGGGTCAACTCTTAAAGGGCAGAAATTGCTTTTTAGGACCCCATTTCCAAGGGGCTATTTGTACAGAATGGCAAAAAGAAAGTCACAAAACTTGCTTCCCTTTTGTAAAAATGGCGGAAATAAACGAAGTATACCCATGCACCTTAAATATATGGGTGACGCCGTAGCTTTATAACTACGTAGTCAATGTTTACCGTTTCTTTGGAAACTGAAGAGGATTTGAGATCAAATCTGTGAATGCAAATGAACATATATATAGCAAATGTGGATGTGTAGGCTGATCTGAGAAATACTACAAGGCCCTTGATTTTATAGCGCAGTTTATCTCACGATATTGCCTCGAACTGCAATATAAAATCAAATCAGTTAAGTCTGAAGTAAACAAAGATTTAATTCTTTTTTATTTCAGTACTGCTATCGTGGTGACTGTGTTGAAGAAGATGAAATATGTCCAACAGCTCAGACTGGCGCTCCTTCGCCACCACCACCACAGACTATGCCCCCTCCTCCGCCACGGACAACGCCCCCTCCACCGCCACTGACCGCGCCCCCTCCGCAACCGACAATGCCCTCTCCTCCACCACCAACCACGTCCCCTCCTCCACAACCGACCACGCCCTCTCCTCCACCAACCACGACGTCCCCTCCTCCACAACCGACCACGCCCCCTCCTCCACAACTTACCACGTCACCTCTTCCACCATCCGCCACATCCCCTCCTCCACCACCCACCACGTCACCGCCACCATCCACCAAGTCCCCTCCTCCACCACCCACCACATCCCCTCCTCCACCACCTACCGCGCCCCCTCCTACACCATCTACCACGTCCCCTCCTCCACCCACTACACCCCCTCCTCCACCACCTATTACGCCCCCTCCTCCACTACCTACCACACCACCCCAATCACCACCAACGACGTCCCCTCCACCACCTACCACGCCGACTCTTTCACCCACTACGTCACCACCCACCACGCCCCCTGCTACCGTAACACCTCCACCATCTCCAACTTCAAATTCACCTTCACTAACCACACCTCTTACCACGCCCACAACGGCACCTTGTTTCTGTGAAAATTTCACTAACAATTTTCTTAGAGAATTTTGCTGTCTGCAGCTGACCTGTTGCTAGGCCAAAAAAGAAAAAATGAAAAGAACTGTGATGGGAGAAAAACTTCATACGTCACCTGTACATGCGTAGCCTGGTCAGTGCATAGGAAGTTTGCACAGAAAATAGTTAAGATAGATGGATGACTTAAGATTTTACGTCCTTTTCAACAGTATTTCAGTCATATCAGGAAGATGGAAGGGTGGTGGTAAGCTATGGAACCCCGTTTACGGTAGGAAAGATTCTCGCCTGAAGTGGGGCTCGAACCCGGATCTGCTATATCAGTAGGCCAGCGCTTAACCCACTGAGCTACCGGGCCTCAGAAAATAGTTGAGTAAATTTCAAACTTTTACTGCTCATGTCCTGATCTGATCAGCCTGTGCATGTATGGCGAAACATTTGTACCTTCTTATTGCTGGTTTTAAAAAATGCCGGCGATTATCCACGCCGTGGATAATTATGTATCATTTATTAAATTGATAAATGAGCCGCGACACGACAAAACCAACAATGTGGTTGTGCGCCCAGCGCAGAATCAGATCAGCCTGGGCATCCGCCCAGTCTGATCAGAGTCTTCGCTGTCCGCATGGAGGTAGCTTAGATCCTTAGCTACCTGTAAAGCCCAAGAAAAGACTTTGAGCTGACTGAGTGAATATCCAGGCTGATCTGAGTCTGCACTGGGTGCACGACCACATTGTTGGTTTTGTCGTGTCGCGGCTCAAATATTCTCTACCGTACGATCATCTCTCATATTTACATTACCAATTGCTCCTACAGACACGATTATAAAATGGAGAGAGAGAGAGATTGTACCGTGCTCATCGTAGATATTGGTACACTTAAACCATTAATGACCAGCGTCCAATTAATAGGCCTTTAGCAAACAATCCAGTCCCAGATCAGACGCTGCAACATGCGGTGTCTGATCAGGGTCTACACTATTTGCTTACGACAAATGCGTAATTCTCCTTAAAATAAAATAACAATGATGCCAATCCGTCAAGCAAAACATCCCTTATTTTACAAATGGACTCACTCATTTGATGATAATGGCACTGTCCATTTGGCTAAAAATGGTTAGCCAATTGCCCATAAACCTTTAGCCGCGGCATCCATATATACTGGACAAAAAAAAGGTAGGGATCAAATATTTGACTGTTCAAAGCTTAAATCATGAAAAATAAATTATCAAAAATTAATATTCTTCTGTTCAATACGGCTTTCAAAGCGGCACAGAACTGCATGAAAAATATTGGAATCGGATCACGTGACATACAACTAGAAACAAATAAACAGATATACCCCTAAAATTGAAGTGAAAATTGGCATTACCACAAAATTGAATGTCCGTAATTCTTGTCTTTATCCATGCAAAACCATTGGCATTGCTCAGCGATATCTCTGGGGGTCTAAATATCTGCATGGCAGCTACTCGGTGTTCTTTTGGTAATACGCTAGAGGCTCATTTGGGGACTTTTTGCCATTTTTCATGAAAGGCCTGAATTGGCTCTCGTGGAGTTCTCTGAAGCCCCTGGTGATTAGAATTGGTGTGTTGTAACATTTGTCAAGCATGTTCAACCAGATTCAAAACGTGTGATCAACTACACTTGTCCATACTGGTGATAGACTCTTTCCCAAGCTTCCGGTTCATCACAATAACACTGTGAGGACGTGCATTTTAGCTCGCCTGAACGAAAGTTCAGGAAGAGCTATTGTTGTCACCACGGCGTCGGCGTCCGCGTCAGCGTCCGCGTCGGCGTCCGGATTGGCTGTTTTGGTTAAAGATTTTTAAAGACCTATATCTCCCTAGCCCATGGATGGATTCTTTTGATACTTGCACTGTAGTTAGATATTGGTCCAAAGTTTAACATGGTACCACCCCCACCCCACTCCTTGACCTTGATGTCAAGGTCATGGACTTAGAAAATTGGGAGTTTTTGGGACTGGATGTTTTGGTTAAAGTTTTCTAAAGCCCAGTATCTCCTTAACCCATGGATGGATTCCTTTGATACTTGCACTGTAGTTAGATATTGGTCCGAAGTTTTCCAAGGTACTACCCCCACCCCCTCAGTGACCTTGATGTCAAGGTCATGGACTTAGAAAATTGTCTTTTTATTGATTGGATGTTTTGGTTAAAGTTTTTTAATGACACATATCTCCTGAACCCATAGATGAATTCTTTTTATATTTGCACTGTAGTTAGATATTAGTCCAAAGTTTTACAGAGTACTACCCCAGCCCTGCTCGGTGAGCTTGATGTCAAGGTCAGGGACTTAGGAAATTTGGTCTTTATTAAAGTTTTCTAATTGCGTACTGATTCATAATGCTTGGCAGAGATTTAGTTTACACTTGAACTGATGTTAGACAGTTTTTTTTAGTTTTTACAAAACACTATATACTTACCCGACTGGATGGCCTTGATGTCAAGGTCATGGACTTTGAGTTTTGTCTTAAAGATTTTGATTAGTTTTATATTAATGAAGACATAATTTCACAGTGCCACAATGGACTCAGTTGATACTAATACTTGGACTGATGTTAGATAACGGTTAAAGGCTTTGATACATCCTAGCCCTGCCCTCCTCCCCCCTACCCCTTAGTTCTTTGACCTCAAGCTCATGGACTTTGAAATTTCATGTGGATTTTTATTTTTTATTTTAAGACATTTCTGAGATAGCTTTTGTTTATAAATGTGTTGTCATTATGGACATGCTTGCCTGAAGTTTTATACATAGCAGTCCACACCACCATAGCGACTGTGTGAAGGGCAAGCACTTATTCAGGCGAGCTATGCTGTCAGGCGACAGCTCTTGTTGTCCATTAAATGATTTAATCGGCCAATTTAAGCGAAAACGGTTAGAACCAGACTTCACACAGCTAATTTGCGCGCCTACATTCTGGTAATGAGGCCAGGATTGATGCGATTCAACAGAAATGCGAGGCAACAGTCGGCAAAAAGTAACAGAAATTGGCGACTAGGTCATTGGACCCATATTCTTCTCACAGATGAGTCCAGATTTGTATGTAGATATCCACGATGATGGGAGAAGGGTGTGACGCAAGCCAAGTACACGTCGTGTAGACTTTGAATTAAATTGTGTAGTTGAATATGACTTGTCTCGAGGAGGGTGGATGATGGATGGTCCGGCATCTTGATTGGCAGCAGTGTGGATTTGCCCATGCCAGACAGAGGCGCTCTGGTTGGTGTTCGAGTTAGGAATGATATGTTTTATCCAGTTACGAGACCGTTTGCTGAAGTTTTTGGCAATGACATCATCGAATCACAGGGCAAATGTGGTGGACCAGTACCTAGCGAGAGAAACGATCGCCCGCATTGACATGTCAATTTAATCACAAGTTTTAAATCCGATTGAGCATTCTTTGGACATGCTACACCGCCAATCCTGATCACGAGAGGCTTCCTGAATCTTAAAAGAGAGCTCATTTAGGCATTTCGAGAAAAATGGCAAACGAATCCCTAAATGGGCCTCTTGGGATTTACCCGAAGCACACCGAGTGGCTTTCGTGCAGTTATTCAGATCCATGGAGGTCACACTGAGAACTGAAAATGAATTTGCATTGATAAAGCCAAAAAACATGGACATTCAGTTTTGTGTTAATGCCAGTTTTCACTCTGATTTTAGGGGTATGCCTGTTTATTCATTTCTGCAGGTGTGTCACGTGATCGGATTCCAATATGTGTCATGCAATCCTGTGCAGCATTGTTAGATGTATTCAACTGAAGAAAATGATTTTTTGAAAAGTACTTTTTTCAATATGAAAATTTCAGTCTAATGTTTGATCCTTAACTTTTTTTGTCCAGTATACAAACAGAAAAGGCTTAGGCCAGCCTGTGGACTCTGTGCAGTCTGATCTGAACAGTTTCTATTTGTTGCATACATCAAGTATGGACCATGTGGAAATAAAGGCACCAGCTAAACCGCGCAGATATGCAGACTGCTTTGAGTTCTTCGCAGATATGTACGGCGGAATAGGACAAATAAAAAAATCAGTTTTCTTTTATAGTCAGACAATAAATTATCAGAAATTTTGTTAATCACCAGATACCTTTCTTTCGAGCATGAAACAAATATTTCCTAATTCAATGACGTAAAAATGTGATGATAAGATATCCTTATTAATCGACATTGTTCTGCAGTCCCTTAAGGTATTGAAATATTCTTTACCAAGAGCCGCCAAGCTGTCTATAAAGCTATGCCAATCTCTACGCATGGCGAGTGAATTGACGCAAACAATACTTTTCGCTTACTGTTGAAATTTTCCTTTTTCTCATCAAATGAAAGAGAGAGAGAGAGAGAGACAGAGAAAAAACGTCTCGAAAACTATACTGAAAGGATTTAAAAACTTCCACTTTTTATTGCTGGTTGCTGATCTGTTCACTCATGACAGTGTTGAATATTTAACGACAAAATGCTTGAATCTTATCAAATTTAAAGATAACGCAGTTTATTCGTATCATTTACTTAACTGACTTTTTGAAATTTCAGCATTTATCTGGTCCAAAACTCTGCGCCCGTTTGCGATATTTAGGCGCGGTGGGCTAAATAAAGCCACAGACCGTGTTCAAACTTTTAAAATTCAATTTGATGTTGTAAGAGAAATGTTTTATCAGAAAACTGTATACATGAAGCTATTCAGCCTTATGCAAACGGTATAGTCCGTTTGCTCCCAAATGCAAACGGCATCCCCAATATTTTCTCAAAATTGGTGAGAAGTAGAAGATTTTCGAATTGCTCATTCTTAATTTTTATCCTATACATAACAAAATCATAATTTTGCAGAAATGTGAGGTTTTGCATAAAAAAGTTTCAAAACAAAAACAGGACCTAAAATATGTCACTTTCATCTCTTAATTACAAGGGAGTAAAAGTTGGCTGTTGGAATTCCCGTTTAGTTTTACGTGTTAGAGCATGTGACCAATGTATGCTATCCCTAGAACAAAATTTGCATAATTAGGGGAAATTGGGGTTAGTAGGACACTTATTGGAAAAGCACATGCTTTCACAAGCTGGTATGATAGAACGAGGTCAAATATATTGGCACTTTATAACTTATAATCATATGATTTCGTATTAGAAGTAAGATGCCTTGCACTGATATATGTTAAACAACATGGCAGTTTTAAAACCATGCAGTCAAATGTCCCACTTACCCAAATTATTGTGGCAAGTGGGATACTATCTGCGAATAGCTTCTGAGCATTTCAACTCTCATTTGTTTTCAGTATCAAAGAAAAATGCACGAGTTTAACTTTAAGATGAAGCCATTTGTGCCATTGAACAGAAAAACGTAGACATTAGACCGCTTGCTTCCTTTTATAATATCGGGTTTAGATAACAAAAGAAAAAATAAGATGAATAAACTTAACCCCTGCATTACAGCTATTTACAGAGAGCTTAAGTTACTTAAACATATTCAGTAACTCGAATTTACAGAAACAGTATGATAAAATTCTCAAATACTATATATTGAGTACTGACAGTGACCAGAGAACGGACATGGTCGTTCTAATATAACATCAAAATACCCCACCCACCTCATTTCTTTTGTAAATATTTTTCCGAAGTATATTAAAATCCTGCTCCAGACAGTTTTGTTTAACTGTCATCATTTTTACGATAAATCCGTGGAGAAACAAAATTAAATATACTGCTATGCAAGAAGTATTAAATAAATTAATAAATGATCGGGGGAAATAAAGTGGGTGGGATAAAGCCTAGTTGTAATGTTTCAAGCCGAAGTTGTTCACTGAAAATGAGCTAACTGATCTTTTGCTACATCAAGCTGCTCCCAGCAAGGTTCTGAATACCAACAGTATTCAGTTTATTCCTTGAGTTTCTACATCAAAATATATAGCTGTAGTTGTTAAGTCAAAAGAATGGCGTCCCAGTTACCCCAATATATTGAAGTAAATGGTACATCTTCAATCTCCTGCTTCCCTGTGGAGCTTGAAGTTTTCAAAACAAAATATTATGGTTAATTTCCTAATAATTTTTTATCGTTCTTTTATTTACCATCTGTTTAAAAAGAAATATGAAGACTAAAATAACAATAACTGACTTTCAGTTATGATTGCAACATCACAGAAGACGGCAATAAACTGACGTCACGTCAGATTGAAATGGCGTTACGTATTTGTGGTTTTATGTAGAACTTTTGTTGAAGTGTATTGAACATTTTCATACAGAAAATTTCCCACGCTATATGTTTAAGACAAGAGTATTAAATCATCACATAATAATATATTTCTATAGTTAATTTCATTAGTATAACGCTATTCGTACACGTGCCTCGTACATAACGTCACTTCTGTCATGGATTACGTCAGGAATTGTATTTTACAAATGGTCGAATAAATATTTGCTTTTTTTAACGACAGGTATTAAAAACACTTTAACTCGACTTTTGTCAAATACTCTTGTTTTTCCTTGTTCGAGGGATCTATTTTTTTAGTGTCTCGATGATAGGGTAAAGTTATGATGACGCTTCAAACTGACTGGTGCTACTATATCCTTCTTATGCAAATGAATGAATGCGCCTATTCCGAACCTTCAATTTCAAAATGTCAGCAGTGCATACTTTCGAATACGTAAGAATCGTAAAAGTATTATTTCCAAACAAAAAATGGAAAATGCTTTTACAATATTTATAGTCTTGGTAAGTACATACTGTATGCTGGGTCAGGCGCACAAAGAATAAAATGTGTCCCACTTACCCCAGTGTCCCAGTTACCCCAATTTACCCTAATTGAAATTTTATTCTGAATCCCTTTTTTTCTACTTTTTGTCTCACCCATAAATTATCAAATTTTAAAAGTTACATTTTTTACTCGCAAAATAAAATAATAGTTCCATGTTTATTTACAACATAGTATCACCTGACTAGTGATACCATGCATTACGCGCGCGGACGGGTGAACACATTTTACTATTTCATTCATATACGCCCACACCTGTAGTAAACAACGAGTTTACGCTATTGCCTATCAACAATATTTTGGCTGTTCTAACAAGCACACGACGCCCTTTAGTGAAACTGCTCAGTTTTTGCATTACTGTCAATGGAAAATATTTTACAAAAGCATCCCAAAATTTGGACTTTTCGTATTCTGTTATGTATAGCTATAGGAATCATTAGGACATCAGAACATTTGATGGAACTTTCATGGTTTTCGAGAAAATAAGCAAAACCCCGTTTGCACTTGGGAGCAAACGGACTATACTAAGAACACGAGGAGCACGTGCTTTTTCCTGACCGATTCGGTTGAACGATTTCAGATTTGATATATTGATATAATCAGGTATAAGAGAATATATATGTTGTAAAATTTTGGTGGATGTAGCTGCATGCGTTATTGAGATATTCAAAATTAATGGGTGGAAGTTTTTAAATCCTTTCAGTATATATTTCAAATTTAGATATTTTATTGAAATGTGATGTTAGAATATTGATGAAATACGAGAGGCGTTTAGAAAGTTCTGCAACTGGCGTAGTATCTTGGAAACCACCATAGAAAAAAAAAAAAAAAAAAAAAAAACAGAATTTTTGATAAGAAAAATATATAAATCTATGATATGTCTCGAACGGTCTACAAGCGCGGTGTATTCTTCTTAAAGCTTCAGGCCTATACCCTAAAACATAATTCAAATGTGAGCTTCTTTGATTTTTTCCGTCATTGCTACTGAAACACAGTCTCCAGACAAATCTTTCCCGTAAATATCTCGGAAATTCTATTTTGTCTAGATTCCATACTTTTCCGCAAGTTTGTAATTATCCTCATTTTGTGTAGTAGCCAGTAATTCTCCCTCTCTACTGAAGTTATAATGGTTTTGTAATAGAAACAATAGTGTTAGCATTGAACATCTTGGCAGCAAGAGCCGTTGCAAGAGCAAATTAAAAGCTACCAATAAATGCAAATTTATGCAAACAATTAAGCCGCTATATACAATCTTTAAATATGATTTTGACGTTGATTTCAATAACGTCTAAAGAACTGCGCTTCGCTTCGCAAGGAATGAATCGATGACAGTTGCCACCCTTCTGACTTTTGTATAGATATTACAGGCAACAACTGACAGTTGGCAAAGCTCCATTTTTATTAATTTACAATGATATTTGACTTGAATGATGCATATGAAATTAGCCTAGTGGTATGACTGGGGCCTAGTTAAATGTATTGTAACTCAATAAAGGTGTCTTTGTATAGTGTTTAGTATCAAGGCAAAATGTAGTGCTTTCAACGCATGAATAGCATTTGTCCCTTGCATGCCCCTAAATAAATTTATGAGGTCACTTGCAGAACTTTCTGAACGTCCCTCGAATACTAGGTAAAGAATTGAAGGGTATCAAAATACCATGAAACAATATACAGTCAACTCTCGATATCTCGAACACTGATATCTCATCGTTCCATGTAATATAAAAAGAATATAGTTTGGGAATATTTCCTATTTTTATTTAAATTTCAACTCCTTTTATATCAAACTACTGATATCTCAAAGAAAATTTTCTGGAACCAGAAAATTTACTTTGATATATAAGTAGTTTGGGATGAAGTTCAACTTTGAGATATCGAGAGTTGATTGTATGTACGAAATAAAATCTGCATATATATAATAGTACCAAGAATGTGCAAATAAATGGTTCAATTAATGTTACACTACAGTGTTCAGTGCAGTACCACTCCAAATGTTCTTACCCCTTCTACAAAAATTTCACAGACAATTAAGATGGTGATTTATGGTAAATGTAAAAATCTGCATAAAACCATAAAAAGTAATGTATCTCCCTGAAAGTTAGCAGACTTCTTATTTTCGTTGTTCTTTACAGTTTAGAATACAAAATATGCGTACATGCTGCTTAAAAAAGTGTTTTATTAGGAAAGATCAAAGGGTAATTTTCTGCGAATAAATCTGAAAAAATAATATCGTTATTGAAAAATTACATAGTGCTGAAGGTGCATTATTGCATAATGAAGAGCGTCCTAGCAATTATTTATTCCAACTCTTTCTCAAATTGTAATGTAGACCAGATGAAAACGGTAGCTTTTTCTCAATGTTCAACCATGTACAAAGTAAATGTACACTGGACGCATTTATTAAATATAGGGTAGGCAAGCATACCTATGTTAACACCTACAATATAAATAATACATTACTGACATGATCAGTGGTGTGTAGATGAAATTATTCAACCTTGTTAAAATAGTATCACCTGTCTCACCTGTGTGTTTTGACAAAAAAATTTGGACACAGACTGCATCTTTTTTCATCCGCTCAGCCTGATAATGTGTGAAAGAGTTTGAAAAAATAATTGCTAGGACGCTCTCCATTATGCAACAAGGTACTCTAAGCACTAAGTATATTTTTGATAATGATATTATTTTTTCAGATTTATTCGCAGAAAATTACCCTTTGATCTTCTGTTATAAAAACACTTTTTAACATTAACAAATGCTGCATTTTGGGATTCTAAATTATGAGAAACAACATAAACATGGCATCTGCTAAGTTTTGGAAAGATCAGTGTTATTTTGAGTATTTTATGCAGATTTTTGTCTTTGTCCCAAATCAGTGATTATCACCACCTTAAGACTGAGCTTAAACCTCTTCTTTGCACGTAATCCAAAAAAAACAAATTGCCTGATCATTTAAACGTCTCTTACAATACTCTGAGGCCAACTTTTATGCTGCTGATCAAGGTTAAACTAAAGAACATCCAGGGAAGTGAGCAAAAGTAGTCTTGATTGTACACCTTGGCACTTTTTTCTAATGCATCGAGAAAAAAAAAATGAATAAATATCACATTCCGTCTTCGAGCGAGAACAAATCGAACACGTCAGGGTTTCGTTTCTCTGGTCACGCTTCTACTGAAGTACGGAACGTCGCGTAAGGGCTCGGTTAACAAAACGTCACTTTACCTGGCATGGTTGAACCGTTCTCCTTGGAAAAAATGAGCTAGAACTGTGCTACGGCTAGGAAGTGGTAACAAGAAAGAAAGGAGTAAGCCAGCAACAAGCTTGTTTTAAATCTTAAAAAGATTTTATTTACATGTAAATCAAAATAATTCAGTCAATAATATATCAAAGAATTGTAAGTAGCCGTGCCTTGTATTGTCCTAAATGTCCCCCCGAATGTTTTAAACACAAGTCCTTTAACAGTTTCTGATCTCAGAAGATAAAGTCAGTTCTATGAGCACAAATTTCCACACTCCAAACATGAAAGTTTAAATGCAATCCAATATATATAAATTCCAGTTTAAAAGTTTCTAACTATTTACTAGCAAAAGTTCACTAAAGATTCACTCTGATAATTTGTGCTGTATATATATTATCTAAGAACATTAAGGAATTAACCAGAGTTAGACTTTACCAGAAAATTCTCAGTTCTAAAATAATTTTAAACCAAAAGATTCTAAATGTATACATGTACCATTTTGGTATGTACATACATACCAAAATAAGTTATTCAAGAAAATTCTCGAAATATCTTGAACGTTCTCTAAATTTCTTGAACCTTCCACAACCTTCGTTTGACACTGGTGAAGAGTTTATTCAAAAGCCCGGACTTGTTGGGTTTATGCTGATTAATGTGTTGTTCTAAACACACAATTACACAACAAATTAAAGAAATTGGCGAAATGGGCCTCCGCGAAACAACTGTCTGTTTCACTTTCGTATCGTACCAAGTGCAAATCCTTTTACACTGACTGGCAACATTCTGTTTGAAGTCTACCAAACAGGATTCGCACTTGTTCCATTTCTCGAAAACCTCTCGTGTGTGTCGAGAAAATCGCGAACCTGGCAGTCGTTATTTGGATCCTCAACGAAATAGGACAGTTACTGGAATATTTCAGTGACGGATTTATACCAGTATCCGTTAATCCATCTAATTGATGGACACGAAAATTTATCATTTAAATAGAAATCTATCAAATTTTCTATATGCGAAACATCACCACCGGTCTTCTTAAGAGTTCCGTCTGGCCCAGAGCTTATAAAACTTGAGTACATTCTCAAACTCAAGATAAAGCACACTGATTGGCTGCTTCCGAGCACATGCTCGGAAGCAGCCAATCAGTGTGCTTTATTTTGAGTTTGAGAATAATTTTGAGTTTGAGATTATTCTCAAGTTTTATATCCTCGAACCCGGGTTTGACAAATAATACACAACGGCGTCGGGGTTATTATCTTTATCCTCCAAACGTTTCTTGAACTTCCTCAAAAGCCCGTCATCTTCGTCGTTCAGCCTCGCCACAGTCCACTCGAGCGGGTCCTTCACTTCCACTTCTACCGCCCAAACGATGGATTGGGCGATCTTCCCCTGTGGCAAATACTTGATACACATTCTGTTAAAAAAAAAGAGTAAAAGGTGTTAGCGGGCTCGTATAAATTCTACCTTTTCCCCTTTTTTTTAAAAAAAAAAAAAAAAAAAAAAAAACTCCCTTAAACAAGAAAATCGGTGAAACCGATGGATGCTCCCCGAAGGCTTGGAATAGGAGAATGCGTATCCTGGTGAAGGAGTGATTTTCTGTGTAATTTACATACAATTTAAAATGGAAAAAAGAAATTCTCTTCAATACTTTTAAAGCAATGCTCTGGATATGCATATAACTGACTGGGATACAGTTATGGTTCTTCTGCTCTGCACTTCTTGTCATTGCCCTCTATTATCAATATGTGAAGTTTCATTCATGTTCTCTTAAATATGTACAGAGATATACTCCAGACAAGCTAAATAACTGAAAAAAATTAGGAAGGGAGCTAACTCCATAATTACTAAAGGTAGGGTTATAGTTCTTAAGCTCTGCACTTCCTTTCATTACCCTATATCAATGTGTGAAATTTCATTTCCTTTCCTTCAATACTTCCTAAGATATGCTCCATACAAGCAAAATAAAGCAAAACTAAACAAAAGGGAGCTAACTCTGTAATTACTTACGACAGGGTTATCGTTTTTGTGTTCTGCACTTTCATGTCATTGCCCTCTATTAGTGTGTGAAGTTTCATTAAGTTCCCTTTTATGCTTTCATAGATATGCTCTGGACATGCAAAATATTGAAAAAAAAAATAGGAAGGGAGCTAACTTCGTAAATACTTAAGACAGGGTTATGGTTCTTATGCTCTGCACTTCCTCTTATTGCCCTCTTTCAATGTATGAAGTTTCATTTAGTTTCCTTTAATGCTTTTGGAGATATGCACCGGACAAGCTTAATATTGAAAAAAAAACTGGAAAGGGAGCTAACTTCGTAAATACTTGTGAAAGGTTATGGTTCTTGTGCACTGCACTTTCTCTAGTTATCCTTTATCAATGTGTAAAGTTTCATTTAGTTCCCCCTTACACTTTCAGAGATATGCTCCGGACAAGCAAAATATTGAAAAAAACTGGAAAGGGAGCTAACTTCATAAATACTTGTGAAAGGGTTATGGTTCTTGCGCACTGCACTTCCTCTCATTGTCCTCTATCAATGTGCGAAGTTTCATTCAGTTCCCCCACATACTTTCAGAGATATGCTCCGGACAAGCAAAATATTGAAAAAAACTGGAAAGGTAGCTAACTCGGTAAATGCTTGTGACAGGGTTACGGTTCTTGTGCACTGCACTTCCCCTCGTTGTCCTCTATCAATGTGTAAAGTTTCATTTAGTTCCCTCTTATACTTTCAGAGATATACTCCGAACAAAAGTGTGACGGACGGACGGACGGAAGGAAGGACGGACGGACAGACGGACGGACAAAGCGGCAACTGTATGCTCATCCTTCGGGGAGCATAAAAATAAAAGCACCGTAGGCACTGCACGATACCCCGCCATTGCTTGGCATCGCAACTTTTGTTTTTGAGATATGTAATAGCTATAAATAAAATTTCTAGCCTGTCGTGTCAAAAGGTCGCCGATTCTATTCGAACCTCGTAATTGGGTAACAATGTCTGTACTTATAGTAAAACAACCGTCCGCCCTTCTCCGTTATATACCCGAAGGCACCCGTCATTATCCGTCAGCATATTGCGGGGTATAACTTTGAGCAATAATACAAAGAATTACACTGTCCGCGGTGGCGAAGTGGATAAAGCGATACCCACTATACGTATAACGTATATTTTGCATGGGCTATGCCGTCGGGTCTGTGCTTTTTTTATTATTATTTTTAGGGGCAGGGTGGGGTGTGGGTTACTTTTTTTCCCTCCGATATAGCATGATGGTACGATTTTTAACTGTCAGTGAGTCCCATTTATTCTCTGGAGGTACAGTGTCGTTACCCTCGTCGTATACTCAGATGATACATAAAGGTGTTCACATTTTTGTTGTATTTTAGTTTTTCCGTGCCTCTTACATTTCGGACTAGTTGGGGATATGGCTTGGCAAATCTCATGAACTTGCATACCCAACAGAGAATGAGCGAAAAACAGCCTCAGCGCAGCATGCAGTCAAACCAGGATGTTGCTGATTAGACTAAGCAGAAAAGTCGGCTCAAAATGCTGGTTATTTGGTTAATTGGGGTTTAACGACTCTTTTAGACAGTAGTTCAGCCTATATTAAGCCGTCTGCCAGAAACATGCAGAAAAGATATATGATTATCGGGAGAAAAAAATTATCCTAACAAACCCTACCCGCACCTACTGCAAGTACAGTATGCCTTTACCGTACTATTATCCAATTTAGTAGGACGCTACGGCACTGAAAGTTACCCAGCACCATCACCCGATCGTAACCAACCCCGCGGCTCAAAATAACAAATTTTGTGCTTTCCCCAGTTCCGACAGAGATTCAGTTTTGTCAGAGTAAAGCGTTGTGTTTGCAGTTGATGCCGAAGAGTCCGCGTAGCCAAGTGGTTAGCGCTTCCAACTTTGGATCAAGGGGTTGCAAGTCCGAGTACAGAGGGAGGCAAGGCTCTGTTCGAACCTAACCGTACTTTATTGCATAGAGGCCTGCGTAAACAGCCTTCGGTGCTGTTTAATTTATTGGGTTCTCATTTTAAACCTTCTATAATAAAAATAGAAAATAGGTAAAAATAATTGTTAAATGTTTTTCGTATAATTTGCTTAGTCTGTTGTAACCCTTCTGTTGGTCTAAATTATTTAGTTCAATAAAGATAGCTGAGTTGCCACCTATTTGGGAAAGAACTGCTGACTCGGCTTATCACTTGTAATTTATTGTTTGTTGGGATGTTTTTGTCAATCTTTTCCTTTGATGTTGGGGATAGGGTTTGGGATCTGATTCAGTCAGTTCCTGAAGTGTAGTTACTCTTTACATTTGCATCGTATTGGTATGGCTATAAAATTGTTGAAAAACTGTAAAGCCGCCATTTCATCCAGTCATCCGGTGGATGCTCGTTTTGACATAAGAATTCCCCTAATGCATTATATAAACCTTAGCTGTGTTGTGTAGTTTTATATTGTCATAGTAAAACAATATCATTATCAAAAGTGGAGATATTCAAATGAAATTAAATTAAAAAAGAAATAAAATAAAGAAATGAATATAGATAAAAAAAAAAAAAAAAAAAAAAAAAAGAAATACGGGATTCGAACAACTGCACTCGTGATAATTAGTATTCTGATATCGCAAACTGAACCTCTGGACCACACTGAAACGTATCGTAATCGTTGTAAATGGTAATATATAAAATTATTGTGACTGATACGGAAAGAGCCGACTTTTTCCGTGACAATCTGCTCAACCTATTTCAAGGTTTGGTCCAAAATTAAAAGTGCATTGACACGACAGTAAACAAAATTTGATCTGTATAGCGCGACCGACCTGTAAATAGCCATAGAATTGGGATAGACAGAGACATGATGTCCTAACTGTTAATAGATATTTATATATACGACTCATACATGAGCAGTCTTGTGAGATTTATAACAATGTCGGGCATTCTGACCAGTATAGATTTAGTTCAGGCTGTAATGCATTTCTTTGAGCTCAGAGACTCAGTTTCTTATTCTATGGTGTAAACATATCTCACTCATTCCATATAGTATAGAATTACAGGTCAAAAACCATTTTTCAGATCTATCGAAGGTGGATAACTCATGAACTGGAAAGGTCAGATTGACGGTCCTTTGTCACAATATGTCATCTTTGATGTAAACATATCTGTGAAGTTTCATTTAGATATTCCATATACACGGGGTTAATACCAATTTGCTCACCTGAGTTTTCGACCGAGTCTGTCAATTACCATACATGCAAAAGTGGCTGTCGACCGAGACAATCGACAGCGGTATCAGCTCCGTCGACAGCCACTGACAATAGTATCATTTACCGTTATTGGTAATGTTTACGAACGTATTCTCGGTCGAAAGCCACTTTGTATAGTACAGACTCGGTCGAAAGCACAGGTAGCCAATATTGGCTATGCACTTAATAGGTAGATGTAAAAAAAAAAAAAAAAAAAAAAAAAACTCCGTTCATTAGTTCTGAAACTGGGATTTTCGCTGATCATACTTTTATAGTCGAATCGATCCAGGTAAGACCATGCATTGTGATAAAGCTCTACTTCCGCAAATTTCACAGAGTCTCATGTATCTTAGCCTTGCGTTTAAAATGCTGCAGTTATGTGCTAGAAACAACACATTTCAAAAACACGTCCGCAAACTAAAAACATTTGATGAAAATTGACAGCATAAATTTTAAGAGTAACAACACTTCAGGAACTGACTGAATCAGATCCCAAACTCTATCCCCAACATCAAAGGGAAAGACTGACAAAGACATCCCAACAAACAATAAATTACAAGTGATAAGCCGAGTCAGCAGCTCTTTCCCAAATAGGTGGCAACTCAGCTATCTTTATTGAACTAAAAAATTTAGACCAACAGAAGGGTTACAACAGACTAAGCAAATTATACAATTATTTTTACCTATTTTCTATTTTTATTATAGAAGGGTTAAAATGAGAAAGTCATACATGTTCGTAAGTATCACGCTGGTCATTCGGGTATACCTCTAGGTACAACCTCGCAGAATATCCTTCAGTCAAGGTTACTATTTTTAGAAACACCAATACTTAATTGCCTGTAAAACCATATTGTAACTTTCAAAGTGTAATTTTATAGTTGTTATGCTAAATTCACACTGCAGCTAATACTTGGCGATACAATCTATCATCATGGACACTTATACACGGTTTGTTTAAAGAATCAAGTTTAAGGTCTTGCTGCCTGAAATTGTTTGTAGTGTAGTTTGTTCCCTAAGGTAGGTAATAAGCAAAGTCACACGAAGGATGATTCCAGAACAAAACGTTTTGAAGTCCGGCTACTTTTATATGAACGAAAAAATACCAAATTACTGCATGAGCTCGTTGGGGGACGCCTGCGCTCGCGAGTTAATACGGAGACGTCTCTTACCTGATGCCTGCAGCCAGTACCGAGTCTCGCGGAATGCGTCAGTAAGTGTGGCTCGAAGAGGGCTGCTCGTCGTTTGCTGAGACCTGCCCATCACCATTTTAGCTCACCTGAGCCATAGGCTCATGGTGAACTATTGTGATCACCAAGTGTCCGTCGTGCGTTGTCCGTCGTGCGGCGTCAACAGTTTGCTTTAAATGACATCTTCTCTGAAACCGCTAGATATTTAGTTTGAAAGTACAACACTATGAATACTAGCACTTTGTCTTATATTTTACAATAGAAGTGTTATCGAAAACAGACGCATATATATATATACAGTATATATTCAAAACTTTCTTTTTTTTTTCGTCGTAGATCTACTTTCGATTTCTACTTTCGGTTTAGTACACACAAACAAACAGTGCAACATGTTGATAACTATGTTGAAATCAGGTCAATTTCAAGATTGACCGCGGTCCATTTTGGAATTCCAAATTGGACAGCTCAATTTTGAAATAGGTTTTTTGTCGCTACCCAGTGTCAAAATTGCGGTTGTGGGTGCCTACCAACATAGCTTACTTATTCATGAAAGTTATTGTCAAATCTTCAACAAGAGACATATAACAAAACACACTTCCATTTAATCTGCGCTGATTATCTTTTTTTAAAGATTTTTCTTGTTTAATTCTGACTGAAAAATAACAAAAACAGACGGGCAAGGGCTAAAAATCCTTTCGTCAGGTGCCTGTGGTGGACAGTGGTAAGGTGTATCAGTAGGCCTAAGCAGTCAGTTGTAGCATAATAGATTTATGTTGTGGGGATAACAAAGAAATTCATGTCTTGGCTTTTCATAGGCCCCAGACAAGTCAAAACTCAAAAGTCACAAGTCATAAGCCAAAATAGAGTCACTTGTAAGTCAGCAGGCTATGTCACGTCAAAATGTCCCCCATCGGCTTCCATATATAACGGACAAATTAATTAGAGTTAGACAGATATCAGTTTGACCTGCATTATTCACAAATCTGTTTTATATACAGATAGACAGGTAAGGTGACAAAATAAATAGAGTATACCGACTAGCTACTTGACGTTTCGACCCATTAATCGGTCAGGTGGAAAATAAACAACGGCAAAAGTTGCATTCGATTGGTAACTAAGTATATGCACTAAACGAGATACCCCAGTGAGTATCTCGTGAGAGGTGAACAATTGCTCGTTATCACCAGATCGATGCGGAAACGACAGTGCCAAGTAGGTCTAAGTCACTCTTCTGAGTTCATTATTACTGAAACAAATATTCCCTGGCTAGTCACAGTCTTCAGTGACTTATTTGGTGCATGCAGTGTATATCAAGTAATGCTTACTACCCGTCCATCAACTAATGCAACTTTTCATTCTTGCAGTAAGGTAATACATCTCCAAAGCTCTCAAAAAGAAAAAAATCCGATTACTATCAAAGTCGTCTTATGTTTTCACTTTCGTCTTCATCGAAACGGTTCATCGATTGACAATCTGACTCTGATTCTGACTACAAGCCGCCCATTTCCGAACGAGAACCATACTCTGAGCTCTATGCATTCTTCGCTTGCTCAAGAAACGAAAGAGTCCGATTAATCAACCGTACCAGAACTTACCTGTGACGACTACACATTGACACACATCAATCAGTAAATTACTCTTGGCTACTGACCGAGCTGTTTCGACAATTACAACCAAAATTAAAAGAAACCTGTATTTTGGAAGACTGTATCAACTTTTCAGAGATAAGATAAGATTAGGAAAGTTTTTTTAACAATCCAGAAGACTATAAAGCCCAAGAGGAAACATACATTACACAATGACATATTGGACAGTACAGTGACAATGATGAGGCTCTAAATACCAAAGTGTACAATACCTGCCAACATAAATCATTCTTAGTGGAGAAGGTGTTGATAAATATATTGCTCTCGCAAAGTGCCTAAACGAGACAACTCGTGAATATCAATAATAATGCAGTGTAAATGATAGGCCATATTAATTACTCCCACCTCACCTTAATACCATATAAAGTCATCGCTATAATAGTTTTGTGTCAGGTGGGGTTAGCATTCTAACGCTCTGCGCGTGCGAAATCAGTCAGCGTGACATCAAGCTTACCATCTAGATAATTCAGTCTCGATTTGACATTGATCACACCGCATAGATTCACACGGACAAGGTTTTCAATGTTCATCATAGTCCTTCGCCACTGGCAAACAACGACTAAACGACGTCATATCAGCGTCAGTGCGGCGTAATGATGTTCAGTGGCGCTATTTTAACGAAAATATAACAGCTTTCCGCAGTATGTAATACAGTTCTGAAGTTCCAGAAACATGTATTACCAATGTTGCGTTAGAACTGCAAAGTTAAATACAAAGACCAAACCGTGTATCTCTCAAACTTATTACAGCTCCCCGCAATCAGTCTACTATTCCTTCTCCCCCGCCCCCACTCTAAAATAATAATAAGACTACCTACAACCCCTCCTCTCGATTAGTCTACCACCCAAACTCCCATCCCTCGATATGATCCCTCCGTCCAAACACACACCTCCTTATTCAATCTACTACCAAGACATCCACCCTAGTCTCTAGACACGCCCCTTCTCTCTTTTCAACAAAGTATTCCCTCATTTAGTTGAACAACCCCGACCTCTACCCCCCCCCCCCCCTACCCGACACGCAAGGGAGACATTTATGTAAATACTATATTGTCGAACTTAACGACTTGCGCAAGCAGGGTGCAGTCTGATGTGAGTCAACAGGAAGTCGAGGTGAAGCTTAATTACGATGTACAGTTTAAGTGAAAGCTGAGAGGTCACTTTTTCGCGATTCACATGATATATTTGATTTGCGTCGTGTAAGCAGGATATTATGTCATGTGCATACTGTTAATAGGCCTACTCGACTGTACAGGCTGTTTTTTTTATATTATATCTAAGAACAAGTATGTAAATATGTAGACTCTGATATGACTGCACGACCTGGCTCCCGTTCGTACAAGGGCACTTTTTCACAAGCATGCAAATCACTTTTTTCTATAAAGTCGAACTGTATTCATAGACATTGTCATACGAAGGTGAACCCGCACGCATGCATGCGTGCGATATTTCCTTCCGTATATACGCGAAAACTTATCTGAATTCTTGCTTTTCGCACATTCGATGTGTGGTTGTGTGGACACAGAGGCACATAACAAAGTCTCAAGCTGACTGGTTTGAGATTTTGGTGTTCGCAGATACAGTATGCTTCATTTTTGCATGAAGCGTCACCATGAGAAATATGATAGAAAGGAAGAAATAGATGAATGCAGGGGTGTTAATGGTCTGGAGTGCGCTTCTGAGTCGGATGGCACGACTGTCCCGTTGTTTATATGTATGCTACTTCTGATTTGTTTTACTGAGAAAACATGACACAACAAATACAAGGTAAAGAAATTGTGTCCTGTTTTCAGTCCTAAAATCCAGCGTTGTCAAAATATAAACGTAACTATACTGAATTTAGTGCGACAGACGCGCGTTCCTGTATTTTACTACTTCAGCGTCGCTAAACCCCAAAGGTTTAAGAAACAAGAGGGCCAAGAGGCCACAGGGCCACTTTGGACCCCTGGGCAACCATTTACACAAACTTTGCAGGAGTCCACCAGGCAATGCATCATACCAAATTTCAAGCATCTGAGGCAAGTGGTTCTGAAGAAGAAGATTTTTGAATATTTTTCTATGTATTTCTATGGTTCAAACTCAGGCCTCCCTGCAGCAGGGTCATTTTGGACCCTGGGGCCATCATTTGAACATACTTGATAAAGGACTACAAGGCAATGCTACATATTAAATTTCAAGCATCTGAGCAAAGTGGTTCTGAAGAAGAAGATTTTTGAATATTTTTCTATGTATTTCTATGGTTCAAACCCAGGACCCCCTGGGGTGATGCCATTTTAGACCCTGGGGTCATCATTTGAATAAACTTGGTAAAAGACCACTAGGCAATGCTACATACCAAATTTCAAGCATCTATGCCAAGTGGTTCTAAAGAAGAAGATATTTTTCTATGTATATTTATGGTTCAAACCTTGGACTACCTGCCAAGGTGCCATTTTGGACCCTGGGGCCACTATTTGAACAAAATTGGTAAAGAACTATTAGGCAATGCTACAAATTAAATTTCAAGCATCTGAGCCTTGCAGTTCTGAAGAAGAAGATTTTTGAATATTTTTCTATGTATTTCTATTGTTCAAACCCAGGGCCCCCTGGTGTGGGCCATTTTAGACCGTTGGGCCATCATTTGAACAAACTTGGTAAAGGACTAGTAGGCAATGCTACATATCAAATTTCAAGCATCTCAGCAATGCAGTTATGAAAAAGAAGATTTTTGAATATTTTTCTATGCATTTCAATGGTTCAAACTTGGGAGTCCCTGCCCCGGGGTCATTTTGGACCCTGGGGGCCATGTCCCACAGTCCCTAGGAGGGATCTAATGAATAACAAGTGATCGTATAGTTTCTACATGTTTTTATTATCTACTTCTAACAACCCAGGTATCCCATTCAGCCAAGTTCTACATAATCAAGTTCAAATCCAAATCTAAAATCCAACTCCGCGCTTACCTGCCAGGGGAGGTCTTTTATACTTTCTCTGGGACTATTTCTTGGGATATTACTACGCTTCTAAAATATCTACGCAATTTCGAAAGGGGAGCAATTTGTCTGTAATCTAGTTCAAAGGGTGAATGTTTACAAATATATTAACCTAATAAAATGACAACTACATGTGCACTCTGTGATAGACCTCCCGTAGCAAGTCATTTTATTGTTTCACACTATCATGCATTTAGTATTTGATTTATAAATTGTTTTTAAAATAGTGAATAAATTACTTATATAATTATTACTTATGCTTAAAAATGACATTACAGTTAAAGTACTTTAGTAGGCAATAAACATTAAAATTGAAATATATAAAAGACTTGAAAATTATCAATACTAAACAAACAAATACGTGACTAAATTGTGATTTCTTTACTACAGTTTATTCCAATAAAATCAATAATGTTTTCATTAGTGAAGTTCTTCGCTTCTAAAGTTCCAAATTATTCGTAAATTCTAATCCCGTTTTTTTTTTCTAAAACAAAGTACAATTCACACATCCAGTTCGTTTACTCATTTATAAGTCCGTACAGCCATCCTTCTGAACAGTTTATTCTGTTTGTGTCCCCACCGAACAATGCGTTATTTGCTGCAGTTGTCGTCCCCTGTGACGATCTATACAGGACAACACCACCTCTTGCGCCACCTCACTCGCAAATTCTTCCGGGGTCACGTCCATCCATAGCCCCCTCACGTTGATGATATACATTACTATTCTGTAAACCATATCCATTAGCTCCGCTGTATTTATCCAGATCATGATTGAGAATAATTTTAAATTGTTTTACTATTGTTTTCTTTTTGTAAGTAGTTGTATGCTGGAAGTAAATTTGTTGTGTAATTGTTTCTGTGCTCTTCATTATGTTTTTCTTGTAGGCCAAAATGTTTTCTTTTTACGTAATTGCGAAAATTGTTCCTAATTATGTGTCTAAATGTCCAGGTTATCTGTAATTTCCATTGGGCTTTAGTTGTTTAGCTTTAGTCAAAAAAGTTCCAAGTAGATTATAATTTCCAATAGTTTTGGTTTCATATTTCACAGGTAACAGAATTTCCAGGAGAAAGTCTTGAGCTAATCAATGTTGATATTTTCTTATCGATTTTATGTTCCGAAATACAGGAAAGGTTTTGGCACTGTTAAGTTTCTCAGGTAATTGAGTTCCACAGGAAAAATATATCTATAGTCAATACAACTGTTCAGTCCCGGTAGTATATGGATGAAACTGCGCACTCTATTTCTAATGCTAGTCCAGGTCTTCACAATCCACTAAATGGTTTCTCGATGTATGTCCGTTGTATGTTTTATCTCATTAATGTCCATGACAGCAATTTTAGAAGAATAGTTTCGTGACAGTCTGCTACTGTTTTACTTTGACTTGGCAACACCAATATATACATATCCAGTAAACAGTTCAAAGTTGGCTGATAATTTAATCGTATGCACCATAGCACAAATATTAATGCAGCATTATGACGATATATACATATATACTTGACACTTCTAACATGAGTTAATTGCTGCTTTCTACCTAACGGTGCATTTTAATTATAGTTATTATCAGGATCCTGGGTTATACACAATATATCCAAACAACACTGCAACAACATATATTGTTTCTTTAACACACATAGTTAATCAAAACGACAAGTCATGTATTTACAATCTAGTACTAGATTCAACTTCCCTAGGTTCACTTCTCGTGACGTCACTGTGGAATAGCATAGGATAAAGTCTCTTAACCATTTCCACATCCCCTTCTGAGGGTGACGGGCAAGACGGTATTTGTCCATCTCCGGCTAACTGTAAGCCATCCACTGTAGTGGGACCCGCCGTGGTGCACGGTTGTTCAGTGTCACCAGCATCACGCCTGCACTCTCTCGATTTTATGGCAGAACAGAGGCTCAACATCTTACCTTTATAACGTTTATAAAGGACGCAGCCAGCTATGATTACTAATATAATTGCAAGTGCAATCCAAAAATATCGGGATTACTATGATGTAAGACGAGAACATCATGCATATCTCGCAAGTAACTTAATTACGTTACCATCTTTACTGAAGCTTAAAATTGAAGCCTAAAGCAAACCGTTTATTATAACAGAAACTATATATACACGTATGTCGAGGGTATTTTTTTTTTCACCTCTCCAAGATACATGTATATATCACTGAAGTACATCTAATCGATAGACATACCTTTTTCACCGATTTCTGTACATGACTCACTGTCCCAGTTATCAGACATTTCCTGATGATTTTCTCGGTCAGACATCTGGGAAGATTGATCTGATTCACCATCACTTGTCTGACGCGTGCTAGCCTTGAGGCGTTTTGCCAGCTCCATCAGGGGAATATCTTCTTCACTGTCTGAGTCATGTCTTTGTCGGCGATAACGCTGTGCGATACGAGCTAAAGGTACCTTTTCGTCATCGGAGCTACTCTCTGTCTGTGATTCATCACTTACTGGCGGTATCACATAATTTGTTTTTCTCAACATGTGACCTTGGATTTGTGGAATTTTCCAATCATCTACATGTGCTTGACGTATGTCTTGAGCATGCACCTTGTGGACGACCGTGCCATCAAGCTGATTTTTCAAGACAAATGTAACTGGACCCGTCTTTTCAATAATTCTAAAATATGGCTTCCAGTCAACATTGAGTTTACTGCCTTTCTTATGCACTTTGTAGAAAACTGGATCACCCACTTCGTAAGTGATAGATTTTGCATTACGATCTGCATACTTTGCATATCGTTTCTTCGCCTGCTTCAGACGATTATGAACCAAGACAAAGGACTTATGTTGTTGCTCCAATGCAATTTGATGCATGTCTTCACCTGTGTACTTGCGCCTAGGTCTTAAAATATTATCTAGTGGCAGTACAACATCACGATTGAATAATAAGAAGAAAGGTGAAAATTTTGTTGACTCATTGATATTGAACCTAATAGCGGCCAGTGTTTGGTTAAGATACAAGTCCCAAGTGCTCAAATCATCTTGCAACTTCTTTGATAAGATATCATGTAGGGTTGCATGAAATTTTTCAATTTTGCTGTTTGATTGCGGGTGGTATCTACTTGTTCTTACATGATGTATGTTCAAGGTCTCCAGAGTGTCCTTCATGACCTTGTTTACGTTCTCAGTTCCGTTATCAGATATCATCTCTAACGGACATCCATAACGAGGGAATATTTCATCAATGAGCAAATGAGCTATGTTATCAGCACTCTTATCAGGAACAGCGTATGCTTCAGGATAACCGCTATAAAGATCAATAAATCCAACAATGTACTTGTTTCCTGACAATGAAGTTGGATATGGGCCAGAAAGATCTAACCCAATTTTTGCAAAAGCATATGGTGGAATATCGGTCATTTGTAACGGTGGTTTGACCGACTGTTTGCTCCGCATTTGACATATCATGCATTGAGAAATGTAGTCATACAATTCCTTGTATAACCCTGGCCAGTAATATTTTTGCCTTATTGCATCAAAGGTCTTGTCTAAACCCATATGTCCATTGAGGTCATGATATTGGTCTATGACGTGACCTTTAAGGTGTTGTGGAACATATAACCTTAGTGTGGGATTAGAGTCAACATCTGAGATGTAATACAAAATATCATCAATAATGATGTGCTTCTGTTGCACTGTCTTGGAAACTTTGTCATTTTGAAGGCCTACTTTTACCTCCATCAATGTATTGTCCTTTGATTGTTCAGCCACTATATCAAGGTCATCCCCTAAAATAGGTTTCTCTAGAGAATCTGTAGGCTGCAATGTACACCGTGCATAGTCCCTAGGACTAAATCTGTTGGAATTCAGTGCACCAATTTCGTATGTTTTGTCGCTTACCTCTGGCTCATATGCCTTGTCCTCCTCCTGTGATAACCCAACATTTTGTGGGATACGTGACAATAAGTCTGCACAAGAGTTATCGGACCCTTTAAGATACTCGACTTTGCAGTTGTAGCCTGCAATACCTAACGCCCAAAGTTGTAATTTTTTATTCTGTAGATTAGGCGTGTCCAAGATGTATTTCAACGGTTTATGATCGGTTCTGATCACAAACTGCGCACCGTGCAGATAATGATCGAGTTTCTGCAATGCAAAGTGAATAGCATAAGCCTCTTTTTCTATGGTGGACCACCTAGTTTGTGTATCACTTAACTTATGCGAAAGATAGTAAATAGGTTTCTCATTCCTAGAATTTGGATCAGAACCATCATGATCATCACAAGGTTGCGTGAGACAGGCACCAATACAGTCATTTGAAGCGTCTGTGTAAAGCACATATGACCTATTTGGGTCAGGATAACCTAGCATTGGGAATTCTGCCAACTTATTTTTCAGCGTTTCGAATGCTGTCTGACATTTGGAATCCCACCGATATTTGGCATACTTCCGAGTTAATGCTATCAATGGTTCTGCAATGTCCGAAAAGTGGGGAATAAACCTGCGATAGTAACTGCACATTCCAATGAAACTACGCACCTCTTTGACACTCTGCGGGGGTGCTAAAGCTTTGATAACATTGACTTTCTTTTCTTCAGGTTTAATTCCATGTTCATTGACAACGAAACCCAAGTAAACTGTCTCTGCCTTCAAAAAACTACATTTCTTTAATTTCAGCTTTAAACTATGTTCTCTCAGCCTATGAAATACGGTCTGGATGTGAGCCAAATGTTCTTCCAATGAACTGGAAAAAATTAGAATGTCATCCAGATAAGCTACGGTAAACTTGTCCAAGCCCTCAAGAACATGAGACATCAAATTTTGAAAAACTGCTGGTGCATTGCATAATCCAAAAGGCATCGTATTGAATTGATAAAGACCCCTGTGACATGCAAAAGCTGTCTTTTCTCTACTGTCATCATCCATTAATACCTGCCAATAGCCACTTTTTAGATCCAGTGAAGTGAAGTATTTTGCCTCACCCAGTAATGCCAAGATATCATCTATTAACGGAAGAGGGTAGGAATTTGCTTTTGTTATCTTATTTAAAGCTCTAAAATCCACACAAAATCGTTTAGACCCATCCTTCTTATCAACTATGACCACTGGAAAACTCCAAGGAGATTTTGACCTTTCATTTCAGAAATAGCATCATCAATAATCTTCCGATTATTTAAGGGACATTTCAGAAATAGCATCATCAATAATCTTCCGATTATTTAAGGGAGTATGATATGGCCTACGGCGTATTGGTGGATGGTCTCCAGTGTCAATTTTCATTGTGATTGTATCAGTATGGCTCAACTGAGAATCCTTTTGTGCAAATAAATCTGCATTACTTTGCAACAATGGAAGGATCTTTTCCCTGTACTCGACAGGTACATCAACATCTTCGAAAGTTTCTAGGTGACCTTCAGAGGCTTGTACTTTAGATGATTCATTCACCGACATAATTATTTGACCTTGAACGCGTTCTATTTTTGCTACAGGACACCCTTTTCTAATGGTGAACGTTTTATTTGTGTTGTTAACAATTAGAACAGGAATAATTCTGTTTGATTTGACTTTTCCTATAGAATTTGATACCATAAGACCAGGTTCATAACTTAGAAATCCAATTTCTAAAGGTGTAATTTCATATGTTTCATTCAGTGGTACTTCTGGACTTTTCCGAACTTTACTTTTGCAGATAACTGCAGTCTGTGGCCTAATTTTAATCTTATTTTGTGCTCGTACCACCGAAGAAATATGAATATCTTCCTGTAGAGGGATGTATGTCTGATGCACTCTTATGCAACCCAAATCAAAGTAGAGACGCACACCATTTTTCTGCAACCAATCACGCCCTAAAATTAGTCTTCTATTCATTTTTCTAACAACATAAAAGGTATGACTCATTTTTAAACCTCCAATTTCAAATGGCATATCAACAGCTCCGTCTACTAGCAACGTTTCGCCATTAACGGACTGCAAGTATGCCTTCTTATTTTGCAATTTTGGTTTAATCTTTAAGCTGTCATATACATGTCGATGCATCAGAGATACTTCTGCCCCAGAATCTAGTAGTGCTCTATACTTTTGTTTCTGTACTTTAATTAATAAAGAATTTGGATTTCCAGTTAAAGCTATAATAAAAGTAGGTTTGCTCTTTTTGCACCTTTCGCCGGCTTCGGAACGAAAGGGGTATTTTAGTTTCCCTGACCCTGAACCTGGCCTGGCCTGTTGCCAGTATGTTCTGGAACTACTTTCTTTGCCCTACATCTTCTGGCAATGTGCCCCGGTTTATGGCAATTCCAGCACACGATAGCAACGCGTGATGTTCCTGACTGATTTCTAACGGCATTGACACTTTGCTGCCTTGACCTACAATCTTTGGCCTTGTGTCCTATACGATGGCATGCAAAACAACGCTGATCGCGCGCGTGATCGACCTCCATTGGCTCCGGGCCATAATTATCTGTATGTGAAACCTGCCTTTGACCACTATGGCTACCAGTTCTTAAATCAAAGCGTTTCCGTAAGTTATGTTCAACTGTGGCTACCGTTATCGCTGCTTGCAAAGTTGCAGGGTTTTCTCTCATGACCTTCATTTTCATGTAATCATGTGCGAGACCATCAATGAAAAAACCTACAAGTTGCGTTTGTACTGCATCCCCCATTTGACCTATAAATGCATCCTCGGCCAAGGCCAACAATCTTTCTGCATAAACTTGAATATTTTCATTGGGCTTTTGTCTGACCTTCCTTAGGAGCATCAATGCATGCTGGGGGTCAGTGACCTCAGCAAATCTACCAGTTAGCTCTGTCCGAATTTGCACCCAAGTGTGATCAGGGTTTGTTTCCAAGTAGCGTTTTAGAAAGTCGCTAACGGGACCCTTACTAGACTGATATGCTATCAATTTGACCTTATCAGGAGGAACACGAGTCAACACACAGTATTTTTCAATGCTTTTTATCCATTCCTTTAAGCTTTTACTGTCACCATCAAACGCCGGAATTATTTTAGCCACGCCCTGTGCACCTACTGAGGTAGACAACCCAGCCACCTGTTCACCGAGAGTACCCAATACATTTACAAACTGAACGTCAGGAGGTGCAGGTAATTGTTGCTGGGCCTGAGCCTGTTGCTGCTGTTGCAAATGCGCTTGATGTTGAGCCTGTTGATCCGCCATAATTTAAGAGAAGCAAGCACAATAAAGATGACACCTACCTTTGCACATCCACGTGTCTGTCTTCTATCTTCTGTTCTGGCACATGTTCATGGCATCAAAGTTCAATGTCACATTTGTCACACTCAAAATGTCCCAAAAATCCTGTCTACGGCAACCAAAAGAAGATCCCTGTCCCACAGTCCCTAGGAGGGATCTAATGAATAACAAGTGATCGTATAGTTTCTACATGTTTTTATTATCTACTTCTAACAACCCAGGTATCCCATTCAGCCAAGTTCTACATAATCAAGTTCAAATCCAAATCTAAAATCCAACTCCGCGCTTACCTGCCAGGGGAGTTCTTTTATACTTTCTCTGGGACTATTTCTTGGGATATTACTACGCTTCTAAAATATCTACGCAATTTCGAAAGGGGAGCAATTTGTCTGTAATCTAGTGCAAAGGGTGAATGTTTACAAATATATTAACCTAATAAAATGACAACTACATGTGCACTCTGTGATAGCCACCATTAGAGGACCCCTAGGTAATGCATCATACCAAAGTTCAAGCATCTGAGCCAAGCAGTTCTTGAGAAGAAGATTTTTAAGTATATTTTAGTTTCGAACCCAAAATCCCCTGTCCCAGGGCCATTTTGGACCCTAGGGCCACCATTTGAACAAACTTGGTAGAGGTTACTAGACAATTTTTCATACTAAATATCTAGAGGTTTCAGAGAAGATGTCATTTAAAGCAAACTGTTGACGCTGCACGACTGACGACGGACGACGCACGACGGACACTTGGTGATCACAATAGTTCACCCTGAGCCTATGGCTCAGGTGAGCTAAAATGGTGATGGGCAGGTTTCAGCAAACGACGAGCAGCCCTCTTCGAGCCACACTTACTGACGCATTCCGCGAGACTCGGTACTGGCTGCAGGCATCAGGTAAGAGACGTCTCCGTATTAACTCGCGAGCGCAGGCGTCCCCCAACGAGCTCAAGCAGTAATTTGGTATTTTTTCGTTCATATAAAAGTAGCCGGACTTCAAAACGTTTTGTTCTGGAATCATCCATCGTGTGACTTTGCTTATTACCTACCTTAGGGAACAAACTACACTACAAACAATTTCAGGCAGCAAGACCTTCAACCTGATTCTTTAAACAAACCGTGTATAAGTGTCCATGATGATAGATTGTATCGCCAAGTATTAGCTGCAGTGTGAATTTAGCATAACAACTATAAAATTACACTTTGAAAGTTACAATATGGTTATACAGGCAATTAAGTATTGGTGTTTCTAAAAATAGTAACCTTGACTGAAGGATATTCTGCGAGGTTGTACCTAGAGGTATACCCGAATGACCAGCGTGATACTTACGAACATGTATGACTTTCTCATTTTAACCCTTCTATAATAAAAATAGAAAATAGGTAAAAATAATTGTATAATTTGCTTAGTCTGTTGTAACCCTTCTGTTGGTCTAAATTTTTTAGTTCAATAAAGATAGCTGAGTTGCCACCTATTTGGGAAAGAGCTGCTGACTCGGCTTATCACTTGTAATTTATTGTTTGTTGAGATGTCTTTGTCATTCTTTCCCTTTGATGTTGGGGATAGAGTTTGGGATCTGATTCAGTCAGTTCCTGAAGTGTAGTTACTCTTAAAATTTATGCTGTCAATTTTCATCAAATGTTTTTAGTTTGCGGACGTGTTTTTGAAATGTGTTGTTTCTAGCACATAACTGCAGCATTTTAAACGCAAGGCTAAGATACATGAGACTCTGTGAAATTTGCGGAAGTAGAGCTTTATCACAATGCATGGTCTTGCCTGGATCGATTCGACCATAAAAGTATGATCAGCGAAAATCCCAGTTTCAGAACTAATGAACGGAGTTTTTTTTTTTTTTTTTTTTATACATCTACCAATTAAGTGCATAGCCAATATTGGCATAGTCGCACTGTGAAGAACCTTAAAACATTCGAGCTAGGAGGTTCCTACGGCACAGTTCTGTCTTTCTCTATTCTACTCTATCCCATAACCTTACAAGGTTGTTGGGTCACCACAGATGACTTCGAAACGATCCCTTTCCACCTTGTTCTGTTGTCAGTTGCCCTAACTGAACTGGCAAAGTCCAGTCCTGTCCACTCTTTAATATTGTCTCCCCACCTCTTCTTCTATCTAACTTTTCTTCTTCTTTTTCCTTTCACTGTACCCTATAGAATCGTCTTTGCTAAACCAGAAGACCTTGAGACGTGGCCAAACCACCTTAGTTTCCTTTCCTTGACCAAGGTCAGGAGTTCATCATATAATCCAATGGCTGCTTGGATCTTTCTGCGAACCTCCTCATTGGTTATATGTCCTTGGACGAAATGTTCAGTAACCTTCGGTAGCATCTTTTAAATCTTTTTTTATCCTGCACTATTTTACTTTTTACTTCTCTTACTAACACACCTTGCGTGATCAAATCAAAATAATACCCGACAGGGTTTTTTTTAGATCATATGAAGATAGATAGATAGATAGCATCTCATCTCAAATGCCCGTGTTTTTTTTTCTCTAACTCTGCTGTCAAGGTCCACGATTCACAGGCATACAGAAATATGGAAATGACAAGGGAGCGCAGAAGTTGCACCTCTGATCCATGAGATTAGTTGTTCAGTTAAAATCAGTTAAAAACATGTTCACATCATTTTCCCTCTTAGCCACTGATTTTAGGGTCCGTGGAAACACCCCAAACCACCCCAAAACACCCCAAACCTCTACCAAACCACCCCAAACCAGCCTCCACAGATTCACAGCACCCCTTGTCCCCTCCACACATAAACCGACACCGTTCTCATCCATCCCAAACAGTATCTATATAGATTCAAAATAAAAAGAACATTTCACTAAGTGCACGTTTGCCCATGGTATGTATGTACAATGTATGTACCTCTTTTAATAACTTCGGGTTTAAATATTAACGAAAAATTAATAATCTCAGTATAATAAAGTAAATTATTTGTACGTTTATGTATGTCAAGCAGGGTGGGGGTGGGGGCGACCATTTATACCACCCCAAACCAGCCACCCTGGATACATACTAGAAACCTTCGCGCAGTGCCACTTTGATTTAAAGAATGAAGGGGGTGGAGGGAAGGAAAGAATTTATACTCGCCAATTGATCTGAAATGTTTGTGTCTTGGTGGGGAGGGTTTGGGGTTGTAGTTTGTATCCAGGGAGGCTGGTTTGGGGTGGTATGAAAGTGGTTTGGGGTGGTTTGGGATGTTTTGGTGTGGTTTGGGGTGTTTCCACGGACCGCTGATTTTATGCCCGTTACTAGGCTGTACCTGAATTCATATTACCTGAAAATTTTCACACACATGCCTACACATCTAAGTCGTTGACGGTGAGCCTACCAAGGCTGGAATTCCCGGCCATTGGAGTAGTTTTACTCGAATACGCCGAAGGTCAAGGTCACGGAAGCGGTGTATTTTTTTGTTGCAGACGATTAGACCATACTTTGACGAGGCTCTTCTCGCTTAAAATGTCGCAGAGAAAGAGAGTTTGTATTATTGGATCGGGAAATTGGTGTGTAACAAAAGAAATAAAAGCTAGAATGTAGCTCGGTTGGGCGTATTGATTTCTGAATGAATTGTTTTGTCATGGTGACCATGTGAGATTAAGTGGGTGGGGAGATGCCGTATCCTGTTGTCATTAGTTTTCGCGCCTGTTAAAGGTAGGACTACCGATAGCAATTATGTTCACAAAATAACTTTGCCTTTTTCTGGGTAGTATTGAATTCTCTTATTTTTCTGAATCTGTTGCTACTGAGAAAATCGTCAGATGTTGAAGAAAATAGTCGTTTTCCCTTTTGGTTTATTTTCCTTCGTTGGAATTCCAGTTCTAAAAATAGATGTGTTATATGTCTATAAGTGCACGATTTCTGATGCCATTCTCCAAAGGTAAATTTTCTCTTGCCATGAGCTCTCCTAGAGGTCCTGGCATGGCAGATGGATTAAAACTATCCCAAAATGCAATGCAGCATGACATCAGCTAACGTTATCTATTTTGGGCGCGAACAAAAAATAGCACTAACTGGTGTGCGAAGCAGAGTTAGGAAATCCCTCGCCAAACAACTTTTCTAATAATATTTTGATCTACTCTTTTAAGTGAAGCTTATTCATTCCCTTTTTATAAGTGCTTTCCAACAACTTGGATGAAAGATGATCAAAATTATGATGCATTCCAAAGTACAGGAACCTACCTTTAACTGTCAATACCAACCAACAAATGCCCTGTTACACCAGGGCTCTCACACCCCTTTTTGGGAATGGGGCCGGGGCCTTTAGAATTGGGAAAATAGCGTCGTTTTGTCTAAAATTGGGAAAATTTCCATTGTTTTATGTGTGACGTTTTCATTGTCAGACCAACACAACTTACATATGGTATTGTTATATATTTTCAGAGGAATCGAGTCAATAAGCAGACATAAATCTAGCAGATAGTGAATCATAATAAACTTTGTCAAATAGTTAGGATATTAGATAATAACAAAACTATTTGTGTGTGTTGAGTTTTTTCTTTCTTTCCTTTGAACTGGAAACTTCCCTATCTTGCCACTCTGAAATTGGAGACAAGACTGGGACATAGAAAAAGAGTGTTTCAATATAACAACAGTATAACACTCTAGGTTGAAGCATCTGTGAACTAAGCATAATGTGAGGACTGTCACAATGCAGAACATGACAAAACTTTCAGTCCTGCAAGTACAAAACATCCACGGTATGTCACTATCACTATACTAACTCTTGAATGTCCCGGTAATCCTGTTTATGATTTTGGCTATGGCCGAAAATGTCTGTGAAAATTGATTCAGGTACGAAACGCAAAAACAGCAGAATCATCCACCAAAGGTGAAAACTCCGATCAAATTTTAGCATTGGAAGGCTTTAAATTAAAGAATAAGTCAAAATATTGTTCACCACAACAATATTGGCCCTTGAAGCAAAGAAAATATTAACATATTGCAGCGAAATTCGCTAGGCTATTCGTCCTCTAATCAAAGGGAAGTAACTCTAACAGTACAGGAAAGGGAAGTAACTCTAACAGTACATGACTACTTGATAAAACCCGGTACCACTTTCCAGTAACAAAACATGACGATCGTGATTGAAAATGTAATCGCTTCCCGATTTTTAAAGTTATAAATTATGTTAACATTTTTGGTTTAAGGTGGTTTTAAATACATTTTGCATTGATGCAACAACAGTATTCTTGGACCAAACAGGCTTAGTCAGATTGGGAATTTTTCATCTGGAATTGGGAAAAAAACATACTTTTTGGCATTGGGAATGGGGCCGAATTTCGGCCCCAAATTTCGGTGATCGAGAGCCCTGTACACTCATCTATTTCTTTGCATGTTTAGAGATAGGGGTTTTAAAACGTCAAAACCTGGATAGGGGTTTCATGAAAAGTTGGCTCATCTCAAAATGCTGATGGACCCTTCTAAAATAGTGGGGCCCTGGCCAGCACAGGCATTCGGTACATTGGAAGTTAGAGGGGGTCAGGACATAAACATCGACAGATAGATATATTAAGGCAAGGTTACTAACTCTGCATGGGCCTTTCTAGGGGTTACTGGGTTTAACAAGCTCATTTGGATCGCTCAATCATTTTTATGAATCCCTTTTTTGCCTTATGTCTCTTGGACATACTGCTCTCATGTACGAAACAAGCCTTTTCTTTTGGCTTCAAACGGTTCTCGAGTAATTCACCAGACGACCCCAATTTCACGTTTGCCAGCACGATGTTGGCCATGGAAAGAATGCTTTCTTTCACTACTGCACGCGCTCAGCCAAGCTCTCTTCCATTAATCTGATATGTGTACGACAAAAAACAACTAAAACCATTTTCATTTACCAGCTAGACAACTACTACTTTCTTCCTGGGCGTCGCTACAAGATTTGTTTATTTTCCCTTTTCTGTCAGATGCAAACGTCCGCCATGACACCGTTTAATGGATATCCGAATGAGCTCTCACATGACACATTGAGAGCGGCATTGCTATTGGCCAAGAATCCTGTCCAGTAAAATTTCCGTAACCAATGTAAACAACTTTTTTTTCGCGGTGAAATTGAGAACAACAACAAACTGAAATAGACAAATTTCCCCATTCCAGCCTCGCCCAACAATTACAAGTTGTGAACAGAAACAGTAAAATCAACCGCAAGTCTTTGTTTGTCATCGAGCTCTATTTTTGCTTTTGACAGATGGCGCGAGATTTCGCTGGTTTTTCCACTATCGCAGAAATGCCAGATAACGGAGAACCAGTCCTGTATTCCATTATCCAATCAAAAAAGGGATGCAAAATCTATTGTTATTCGGATATGTTCGGTTGTTTTCGATGAACGGTGTCATGGCGGACATTTGCATCTCACAGAAAACGAAAAATAAACAAATCCTTTAGCGACACCCAGGAAGAAACTAGTGGTTCAGTGTCTATTCTAGGATTGAAAAAATAGGGGGGATTTTCGACAAGAGAAAAGGTATCACTCACACTTTTAACTCTAAAATTGGGAATAAACTGCATAAAAACAATTGTACTTAAGTACCTGTAGTATTTTAGCTATAATTTTATTATTTAGTATCAGTGAGTACAAACAATGCTTTTAGATATCATTTAAATCTATTTTTATGAGTAGAATAATGAAAATAATCCCCCCTTCTGCTAAGAATTGGGGGGGAATTGTCAGAAATGTGGGTGAATCCCCCCATCCCCCTCTCTAGAATAGACACTGGTGGTTGTCTAGCTGGTAAATGAAAATTGTTTCAGTTGTTTTTCGTCATACACATATCAGATTAATGGCAGAGAGCCTGGCTGAGCGCGTGCAGTAGTGAAAGAAAGCATTCTTTCCATGGCCAACATCGTGCTGGCAAACGTGAAATTGGGGTCATCTGGTGAATTACTCGAGAACCGTTTGAAGCCAAAAGAAAAAGCTTGTTTCGTACATAAGAGCAGTATGTCCAAGAGACATAAGGCAAAAAAGGGATTCATAAAAATGATTGAGCAATCCAAATTAGCTTGTTAAACCCAGTAACCCCTAGAAAGGCCCATGCAGAGTTAGTCACCTTGTCTTAATATATCTATCTGTCGATGTTTATGTCCTGACCCCTACTGTGCTTGCAGTAAGTGTAGGTGGGGGTTGTTTTTTTTTTTTTTTTCTTTTGCCTATCATGTCTTTTCTTTCTCCTTCTCTACATGGCTGAAAAATTCCTCTTGTCTGCTTGCCATGACAAGTGGCTCTTGCTGGAGGACAAGTGAATTTTTTTTTGTTTCTGGTTTTAATTATTGAAATCAACATATCTTCAGACATGTAGGACTAGTGGAAATTTTTGGAGAACCCTGCTCTAGGTAAGGAGACAGCTTGATCAATACAGACTGACATGAAATACAGTCGCAAAGGGCAGTTAAACCAAAAAATATCTATCCATTATCCATAACCCTCTCTCAAGTATTATTTGGATTTTTGTGACCACTCTGTCATTTGTTAGAACTCATTCTCTTTCTGTCATTTAAATGTTGAAGTGCATTTGTCTAGAGACTTTTTTCTGTTGGATTGCCATTTGTTATTGCTCATTCAGACATATTGAACCTGTGTGTGGCTGTTTGTAAGAACTATAGATCTGCCCAAGGTACTAATAGGGGCTCACACATCAGTCTTTCCATCATTCTGTGGCACGTGGGACCAGTCTGATCTAGATATAAACTGTACCACAAAGTTTCTAAAAATTGGGACTCCTAAAATAATTACAGTAATTGTTCTAGAAATTGAACAGTTTGGTTTTTATACTACAGTGATGCATCCAAAAAGATACAGATGGAATGGCAAACAGTGTAGATCCTGAGCAGTCTGGTGTGAATCTCCACTGTTTGCTCAGACTAAAAGTATCTTTAATGGGTATGAGGTGTGGCTAGAAAAATCTGTCACAAGGGTCACTGTTTAGTATTACAAGGCTTGCCTCATACCCATGAAAGATACTTTTTCTTGCACACCATGTTTTGTTTTAACTTTAGAACTTGTCAAAATGCGTTATTTTAGTGCTTGAGAGGTTTCTATTTGATTTTGAAAGAAGACACCGCTTTCAACTATCGCCATTCGGTTCGTTCCGTCAACTGTGTGCATAAAGTGATGTCATTTTTACCGTCCTCATGACATCATCTAAAAAGCCAACGTCACTTGACGACGTAGATACAGGGATACAGACTAGCGGTCGCCCACTCGCCCACTGCGAGTAAAAAATCGGCTGGGCGCCTAAAATTAAAATGACAGTCGCCCAGTTTGCGATCGTGAGCTGTCGGCGAGTGTGACATGTTTTGGGCTTGGAGTAAAATCCGTCACATCAAAGGGTATTGCTAACTTCCGCGCCTATATCTGCTAAGAATATTTGGTGTTCCGTCATACTTGTGTGTTGGATTTTACTCACTATCGAGAAAAACAACATGGCCGCCTCCTCGTAATGTAAGATAGACAGACAGATAGATTTGGCAGCTAAAAATCTGAGCCGTTGGTGCATTTTTAGCGCGCCTTTGCGAAGCAAAGGAGAGCTTATGCGATACCCCCGGCGTCGTAGTCCGAGTATCCGTTAGCGTTAGTATTAGCGTTAGCGTCCACGTTCGCGTCAGCGTCCTCGTCGGCGTCCGTGATAGGTTAACCCAATGTTAACTTTAGCGTTTAACTCGATGTTTAACTCTGTAACTTACAAACTACAGTAGCTACAGTCATCATACTTGGTACATATATACATCCATATGACTGCAGCAGCATCATTACATAATTGTGTGACCTTGACCTATATGTTATGGTTGACTGACTTTGCTGTTTGGCACTGTTTTTGAGGAGTTTTTTTTAGTTTTCATGATACCTTTGACACAAGAGACTTGATACTAGGTCAAATAGCATTTCCCTATAATTGCAGCAGCTGCAAAGCTTCCATGCTAACTCCTGTGTCCTTGACCTTTATTCACGGTCTACTGATTTTGCCTTCTATCTCTAGCACTATTTGATGAATTAACATTATACCTGGCATAGTGGATCAGTCTGACATTGCGAATGACCTCATACTATTTATAGATCACTATGACACCCACCTACCCCTCCCCTTTCATCCACCCACCATCATATCCACAAGTATGAGTAAGAATCCTTGTCCAGGGTGGGGCAAGAGGTCAATATCTAGGATGATCTTGATGTTAAAGTTTAAGGCTCGTACCTCCAAACTCTTTCGAGGTACGTGCTTCGTATTTGGTCAGGACCTTCCTTGGAGCATTGGGTTGCAGCAGCAGCAAAGCATCCATGCAGACTTGTGTGTCCTTGAACTTTATTCATGGTTGAGTGATTTTTGCCTTGTACCTTTAGCACTATTTAATAAGTATGCAATATGACTATGCATTTCTCTTCGAGCTCATAACTTTGATACCTTTTATGCTACAAAGTTTAAATAAATGCAGTATGATACTTACCCGAGACCAGGCTTTGACAACTGGTTCAGGCTAGGGGTGAGGTTATGGCATGGGACAAAAGGAAACATGAGAAGTCTGCAAAGGGTAAGGAGGTGTCATCAGACCGACTTAGTACTGGGTAAAGGTGGTGTGAAAACCCATACTAGGAACCACCCTTTGTCACCATGAGGCATTATAAGTTAGACTGAGTTGGTATCTCTCCGTCTGGTGCACGAGGACCCGACCCTCAATGTCCACAAAGTGTCCAGATAGTGGCATACAAGTCGGCCCTGTATGCCAAAGGGAACAACTGACTTAGTCTAGCTTCTGATGCAAACTTCATTTGTGCACTAGCTACCACATTCACCCCTGGTTAATTATGTTAACAATGTTTTGAGTCAGGATACTTTGTAACCTTGAGAGTCAGGCACCCATTAGGCGCGCTTTGTTGTCTTCTGACAACTCTTGTTTTAGCATGTGGCGATACATCGCTAGTGTTTCACACCCGATTGCTGAAAAGAAGCAAAACCCTGAAGAAAGGAGGATTTACTACAAAGCCTACGGAAACGGTGCAATTCTCGCGCAGATTCTGATAAATGATTCTCACGTTTTAAATGTGGGCCCCTAAATTTCTGGCTGGGTGACTAGTTTTCAGTTTTTAGGGGCCCAGCTTGCTCCTATGAAAAATGAGTTAGTCTGTATCCCTGAGATACGTGACCTCTAGTACAACCAATGCAATAGTTCTAAGATAAGGAATTGTGGCTGCGAATCCAATTTACTCCAGAGCATAGATCCTGACCGCATGGGATATGAAGCTTTTTCACTGGATTGTTTGTCATTCCCGCCGTGCTCGGCTTGAATATGCAAAAGGCGTCAATTATAGGTCTAAATAAAACCTAAAAGTTTGTACATTGCAGTTGATAGGTAAACAAGCAATATTGCGAGTTACAAGTGCCTTAGTAATAAGGAGTACGGGCCAAGTTGCAGCCATTCTATCCCAATAGTTCTAAGTTAGTTCTTGTTCATTCTCCATTAAGGTGATAAAGTACTATTTTAACTGTTTTCTTTTGTCACTTCTTATTTGCTTTCATGAACAACAAAACCCTTGCAAAAACGGTCAACTCATAAAGGGAAGAATTTCTCCTAAAGGAGCAAATTCTTTCCTTGTTATTTCCATTCTCATAACTATGTTTCCGAAGAACAAGTGGGATAGAATGGCTGCAACTTGGCCCGTAGTCCTGATGTTCAGCTTATCGGCATTAAAAAGCGCAAATAATATCGAGAGCATACCTGACTAGTTTCGTCCAACAGTATGGATTTCATCAGAGGATTTACAGCCTGCTTATGAGGCGATCTGCTCAGTATTTATAGCATCAGGGCGCCGGTATACCGGCGCCGATTGTGACGTCACCACCGGCCCCCGGGGGCCGGTTTTGTTTGCTGTATCACGTGACCGGCGCTGAGGAACCGGTGGGAAGATCACACCGGCCCTCGGGGGCCGATGACGTGAATTACCGCCATATTGCCATTGTTACCTGACGAAATCACGTCCAAGTGTTGTCGTGAGAACCAGCGACATATTCGCCGCCATTATTGTCCTTTTCAGAGTGATACTCGTCGGCAGTAACTTGTGGCTTAGTTTTTGACAAAAAATGTCATAATAATGAGCGGTAGTTAAGTAACACCCTCTCTCCTGTGGTTTCATGCAGACCTATTTTCGATCTGTCTTATCACGCCAATTTGCGAGATTCACCTAAAATGTAGGTATAGGACTTCTCAAGCTTTTTTACTCAGAGAAGCATGTCACCACAATGAAAGTATTAAGCGTTTCTATCGGTCACATATTCTCACGGTAAATTGGAGTGGAAATCAAGTTTGAAAAACGTGAGAAAATGTGGCTGCAAACTCCAATTTACTCAAGAATATAGATCCTGACGGCATGGGATATGAAGCTATTAGACTGTATTGTTTGTCATTCCTGCCATGCTCGGCTTGTATATGCAAACGGCGTCAATTATAAGTCTAAATAAAACCTAAATGTTTGTACATTGCAGTGGATAGGTATACAAGCAAATATTGCGAGTTACATGTACCTACACATCACTGCTTTCTAGATGAAAACTGTCATCTTCAGTACCCGTATTGCATGCACTCAGCCGTCGGTCGGCTTTCTAAATAAGAAAGGTTATTCTTTCAAATGAGTGTACACGCAGACGAGCTACATTGTTGACTGTCTTACAACGCTTCTCCCATAATCCCATTCTCTCACATATGTGTGTTATTTGAGAATAAGATGGTGGTGTGAGTGCCGTCGGTATGACTGGTTGTCATTATTTTCTCCTCCTGTTAAAGAGGGAATCGTTTGCAATCTCACAAGGTCATTGGATTCTCCATTTAGACGGCATGGAACATCAGGAGCTAGGGGCCAAGGTAAAAGACTTGTCAACAAGTGGGATAGAATGGCTGCAACTTGGCCCGTAGTCCTGATGTTCAGCTTATCGGCATTAAAAAGCGCAAATAATATCGAGAGCATACCTGACTAGTTTCGTCCAACAGTATGGATTTCATCAGAGGATTTACAGCCTGCTTATGAGGCGATCTGCTCAGTATTTATAGCATCAGGGCGCCGGTATACCGGCGCCGATTGTGACGTCACCACCGGCCCCCAGGGGCCGGTTTTGTTTGCTGTATCACGTGACCGGCGCTGAGGAACCGGTGGGAAGATCACACCGGCCCTCGGGGGCCGGTGACGTGAATTACCGCCATATTGCCATTGTTACCTGACGAAAATAGGTCTGCATGAAACCACAGGAGAGAGGGTGTTACTTAACTACCGCTCATTATTATGACATTTTTGTCAAAAACTAAGCCACAAGTTACTGCCGACGAGTATCACTCTGAAAAGGACAATAATGGCGGCGAATATGTCGCTGGTTCTCACGACAACACTTGGACGTGATTTCGTCAGGTAACAATGGCAATATGGCGGTAATTCACGTCACCGGCCCCCGAGGGCCGGTGTGATCTTCCCACCGGTTCCTCTGCGCCGGTGACAAAGACTGTTCCTCCAGACCAAATTTCATAGTTATAGGGAATCTGCTTTATAGATATTTACCCTTAGCAACAGCATAGCAACGACTTAAGCGGCTTTATGAATACGGCCCCTGGAATCATAAGTCACCATTAAAACTGCCTCCATGGGGGTCACAGGCTCACAGCATATGCTTTATGCCAAAATAAAAAAATTGTCTCAAAAGTGTTGTCATTATCATAAGCCCTATAATATTCCATTTCAGGGGCTCAGCAATTGCCAAAGTTGTTGGCAACAATGTAAAAACCATGTCAGATGAATTTGAACAAGAGATACGCATGTGGGTGTTTGAGGAAGAGATAAATGGACGGAAATTAACAGAAATCATTAACCAGGATCATGAAAATGTCAAATATCTGCCCGGTCAAAAAATACCAGAAAATGTGGTAAGCTTTTAAAATGACATACCAGTGACACAGAGCAACAGATAATTTTTGGGTAATTGATATTTTACTTTTACCTTTGTAAAATTAATTGTTAAAATTAATACTGTTAAATCAGCAATTAAAGGTTTAGCCAAGAATCTAATTGTGCAGCAATAAACACACTAACACATGACCTAACAGTTGAATTACAGGATAGAAAGGTGTCAGGATTTTTCATCAAATGATGTTTGGAATAATTGTTTAAATGTTTGATCCTGGAATCATCTAACTCTATCGGTACATCAAATTTTAACTGACAGCATGGTACCTTCAGAATAAAAACAGGGGCGAAGACAAATAATTTGTGTCAGGTTACACAAATATTGGAGAACACACAACTTATTGCATTTTAAATTGGGGCATATGTTGTGTACATAGCTATATAGCATGTATTTCTTTATGGGAGCCTGCAGGAGGTTAATATTAGGAATGTAACGATACATGGGACTATTGATGTATTGCAATAGTATCTCGGCTGATAGTACTGCATCGATAGTAAAGTTAGACGTCGATGATTTGGACTATCATTAGTCTCATACATTACAAGTTTTTGTCTCGTCTGCGAAGCAGAGGCAAGACTATAAATGTATTGCTTTTCCGGTGTCGTTGTCGGCGGCGTAAACTTTGTCGATTTTTCATGTTTAGGTCATAAGCGCTGACAGGCGAGACACCGCATTCCGCCGAATTCTTGTTTAGATAATTTCCAATGTTGCCTTTGTTCTTAAAAGCAAAAGTGAGCGACAGACTGTTTGTATAAACATGGGTTCTGGTAGCGGACGTATGGCTGTAAATTACATCTGGGTTTTGCTTCATTACGTCAAGAAATTTCACATCTGGCATCTGGCAAACTTTCGATAAGTGTTACATACACTACATTTGTTATGTTGTCTTGACGTCTAAAACTCTGTACTGCCTATAAAATGTTAACACATGTCATAATTAATCTGATTTAACATACATGTAGGTGTTTGCCAGACGAACAGTCCGCCTACTGGCCAAGTGTATGACTTGTTTACAGTCATATCCTGACACTATTATGATACGACTGAAACATTGTTGGAAATCATGTTCAACTCCAAAACATCATGCACATCATATCCAAATCAGATTCAGGAAAAAAAAACTGCTGCATTTTAGATATTCAAAATTTCTTGGAATATCCTCCTTTAGTATACGCAAAACAATAAAACATTGCAGGAATATCAGTGTTCGTTAACATCAAATGTTGATGCATGAACACTGACACCATGACAGTGCTGGAAACGGCCAGTGGCCCGGTGGCCAAATGCTCCTAATTTTTTTTCGGGCCACCAGAAATCTCCAAAATATGACCTTTAGTTGCCCAAATTTATCTTTCTGGCCATACTGAATGAATGGGAACTTTAGCTAGTGGATAATTTGGGCCACTTAAAGTTAGGCCTGCCAAGCTTTTGGGCAACCACATTAAATTTGTGAGTTTCCAGCACTGTGCCATGGTGTGTCAATGTGGCATGCCCACTGAAAATGTGCCACATTTTCAGTGGGCATGCCACATCAACACAACATGATGTCATATTGTCCTAACAAATTTTGAAATATGGGATTCCAAACATTTCTGCATTTTGTCATAGATAGCAGTACCAGATGTAGCGGAGAGTGCTGTAGATGCAGATATCTACATATTTGTACTACCTCATCAGTTCTTGAGAAAAGTATGTGAACAGTTACAAGGCAAAGTGAAAGAAGATGCCATTGGAATATCTCTTATAAAGGTACTTATTTTCATCCTCTACCAAAGGCTGTGTTGTCCATGTCACTGTCCCCCCTGCAGTCCGGCCATATTTCTGTCTGTTGGGAGCCATAACTAAGTAACCATTCAAGGAATTCCATGAAACTTAAGCAAATATACATATTCTTTAATAGAGGTGACCACGTAAGCAGGTTCAACTGTATATCCCTACAAGGTCGTAGTGCACGTCATATTTGTGAAAATGGCATCAGTAGTGCATGAGTTGTCACCCTTGAATCGATTTAAAATCAACAAAATGAGTTATAACTAAGTATCTTTTCAAAGCAATTTCATAAAACTTATAGCAAATATTTATCACCATAGCCCAGCTGTGCACATTACGTTTTATCAGAATGGCATCAGTAGTGCACGAGTTAACGCCCTTGAATATATTTTTTACATTGACAGATTGAGCCATAACTAAGTAATCAATCTATGGAATTTCATAAAATTTATGCTAAACATGTATCACCATAAAGCGGTGGTTTTATCAGAATGGCTCATGCAATTTTTGAGTTATTGCCCTTGAAGGGATTTAAAATTGAAAAATTGAGCCATATAAAAGTAAGCAATCAATGGAATTTCATGAAGCTTGAAATCATAACATGGCAGTTCACATCAAGTTTTGTTGGCATGGCATCAAGAAAGCATGAATTTTTGCCCTTGAAGTGATGTCAAATCCACAAATAAGCCATATTAAGGCGCCACTGAACAAAAAATTTCATTTAACTGAATATAAATATGTGTATCATCATAGTGTGATATGACTACTGAGGCAAGGATGTCAAAATGGCCTACCTAGGTAGCTGAGTTATTGCCCTTGAATTGATTTGAAATTCACAAGTTCAGTAACTGTTGTAATTAAGAAACCAATGAACGAAATTTTATGAAATTTAATATAAATTAAAAATAAATCAGAGACACTTATTTTTATAGGGCTTTGATATCAAAGATGGTGGTGGAATATTGCTAATATCTTCTATGGTAAAAGAAATGTTGAAAATACCATGTGCTGTTCTTATGGGTGCCAATATAGCCAACGAAGTTGCTAGTGAACAATACTGTGAAGCAACAATAGGTAAGTGGTCCTGGACAGAGTTCCGTCCCTGGTCCATTATTCCAAATTACAGTGCACTAAAGTTTTGAGGTATACATTCTACATGGTCTGATAAACATGTAAAGCGCCAGAAATGAAATTAGCTGATTTCCAGATGAGGTGGCTCATAATGAGCTGCCTCATCTGGATCTACATTTTTTGTCCTCTTTTTTTCGAATTCTCATTATAATGTAGCTTGGATGAAACATATTTTTGAAATTTTGCAGACATAAACTTTGTTATCTGCTTTGTTTGCACTTTTAGTGTTAATTTGCGGAGGAGGTTCAAATATGGATCAGCAAGCTGTACAGTTTCAAGCATCTGATACACAAAGCTATACAGTTATATATGCTGTCCATACACAAATGTGGAAAAGGCAAGACTGGATGATTCTTACATTCACTGTAGCAATATGAAACTTCACAGGGTGCCACAGTCACGGGAAAAACATCCGGAAAACAATTTTTTCCAGGTCAGGAAAAAGGCAGGGAATTTTGTGTTCGTCAGGGAAATTTGGAAAGGATTTAGAAAATCAGAGAAAAACTAGGGAATTTGAAAATAAATGGCAATGGCGGTCTTTAGAAAGTATACTTATTCAGTTCAAGGAGAAAGGATCATGTACTTTCTAGAGAAATAGTCAAGGCATATCTCCCTCCTCATTGAGGGCTACTGTTAAAGCAAAAGAATTTGCTCCCCCATTATTGTTAAATCAATTTGGCCAGGATCAGTACAGATAGTTGAATATAGTTTTCTGTATTGATAGTGAAAACTTTAAAATATTGAATGCAGTCTTCATGAAACTCTTTCTGACCCCCTGACATGTCTGGTAAAAATTTAATTGGTCTGGTTAAAAATACTTCAAATTTTCAAGTGCATTTTAATCATTTTATCAGATTCGGTCGTGTAAACTCTCACAGACTTTGTGAACTCTGTGAATGGGCTATGCAATCACCATAATCTTGCAGTGGTTATTGAGGTCAGGGTAAGGGTAGGCTTAATGATGATTCTAAGATAATTTCTGTTTTGTTTATTTCGATTCTCCACAAAATCACGTTTTGAGCCATCTCGGGTCTGACCCTTGTGGAGAACTGAGAAGAAATGAGCCGTGTCACAACAAAGTGGCATGTGCACCCAGCAAAGACTTAAATCAGCCTGGGCATCCGCCCAGTCTGATCAGAGTCTTTGCTGTGCACTTATAGGGTAGCTGACGGTCTAAGCTACCTGCATGCCGCCAACAAAGACTGATCAGACTGGGCAGATGCCCAGGCTGATTTGAGTCTTCGCTGGGCGGGCATGACATTATGTTAATTTTGTTGTTTCGGGCCTCAAATGTTCAAGAATTATTGTCAAACCCCCTTTTGTCTGTCGCTCTGTGCTATGCATTAAGATATGAAAAACACATTAAATCTGTATGCATGTTTTATCAGGTATTAAAGATGAAGAAAAAGGTCAGATGTTAAAGAGATTATTTCAAGCAGATTATTTTAGAATTGTTGTGTGTGATGATGATGACACAGTGGAAGTTTGTGGTGCTTTGAAGGTAAAATTGCTGTAACATTTTTTAGACTGGAAACCCATCTTTGGGACACAGGCAAACAGTGCAGACGCAGGTCAGATGTCGCAGAGTGCTGCCACATCTGATCAGAGTCTTCACTGGTTGCTTACCAGAAATTCAATGCAAAATATGTTAAAAATGAAAGCATCAACCTGAAACTCCTTAAAAATAAAACTGACTCACCCAAATAATGAGGATGGACAAATCCACTAGTCAACAGTGTGCCTTACTACAAAAGTTCAGAACTTTAGGACCTAGTAACAGTTGGCCTTACTACGAAAGCTCAGAAAGAGTATGTTACCTTGACAACTGGTTTGTCACAAAATAACCAAGGTCAGACTGTTTTCAGAATCAGGGAGTGAGGAATTGAAAACTAACATCACAAGCTTGGAATTTTAATCTGCAAAAACTGGGCTAACTATTCATAGTTGCAGTTGAGAATGGGTCCAATATTTGATCCAGTATCTGGCCATAGAAAATACTCGGCAAAATTCATTTGAGCCGCAACACAACAAAACCAACAATGTGGTTGTGCGCCCAGCGCAGACTCAGATCAGCCTGGGCTGATCAAACAGGGCAGATGCCCAGGCTGATCTGAGTCTGCGCTGGGTGCACAACCACTTTGTTGGTTTTCTTGTGTCGTGGCTCATTTGTCTTGGCATCAAAAAAGTTTTGGCATCAAAAAAGTTTTACTAATCATCCATTAGCGCTGAAAAAAATAGTGCTAACCTGTGTACCCTCAATGAAGTTGAAATTGGAAGCAAGACTGTTTTCTAGTAAATTTTGTGATTTCCTATTTGCTTCCCTGAATAAAGCAGCCCTTTCAAAATCAGGTTCATACTTAACGGGAAGAATTTGCTCTTAGAGGAGCAAGTTCTTTCTTTTAGAGGCTTGACCCCGTTGGGAGGGGAGACAGAATGAAACTTTTAGAGTTGCTTCCCCTGATTGTGTACTCATTCACCTTAATGCCTAAAGGCATGAATGTTGAAGTTGTTTTATTTCAGAATGTAGTAGCTGTAGGGGCGGGCTTTGCTGATGGTCTAGGGTACGGAGATAATACAAAGGCAGCTGTTATACGACTAGGTCTTATGGAGATGGTGAAGTTTTGTGAAGTCTTCTATCACGGTAAGCTTTGTCTTGGTGGGGTAATTTGCTTAATAGGGAATAGGATTTTGGATATTAGCACATGGCAGGAATAAGATCTGTCTAAAAGATCTCCCATAACCTTGCTTATTAAACAGATGATATATTAAGGTAAATGGACACACTAAAAGGGGAAGTGACTCTACTGTTTTCATTTTTGACTCCATTTTCAATAGGGTTGACAATTAAAGGAAAGAATTCTTTAAGAGTAGCCATCCTGTGGTGGGGTGATTCAAATATTGTTATTCCTTTGCTTATAAGATGGGAGTTTACTCCTCGAAAAATTACCGCAAAATGTAAATCAGTCATGTAATTCAGCTATAAATGTATATTTCTCTTCCAAAATAATCCCAAAGATCTAGATTCATCTTATTTCCAAAACAACCCCAAAAATTTAGATCTGTCTTATAAAACAGATCTAGATTTTTGGGATTGTTTTGGACTGGAAAACCTCCATCTTAACCGAAGAAATGCTGTACCTACCTGTATGAGTGATGTCCCCTATAGATGTTGATTCACCTTAAACAGAGGTATGCCATCTTTTGTTTTTTCAGCACAGATTATTTTCTTTTTTCAGGGTCAAGTCAAAAAACATTCCTTGAGAGTTGTGGTGTGGCTGATCTCGTTACAACTTGCTACGCAGGCAGAAATAGGAAAGTGGCAGAGGCTTTTGCCAAGTCAGGAAAAGTGAGTTAATCATTGTTATCGTAAGCAAATAAGTGTAAGAGCAGTCTGATCAGGGCTTGCTATTTTCCGAAAATTTCAAAAGACATTCCTAGATAAACTAACAGATCTACAGATGTAGAGTTCAGTAAATACATGCAGTACATGCTCTGTTAAGGTGAAGGGAACTTTTTCAGGGGAAGCAACCCTGCCATGATTTTTGTTTTGCTCCATTCTCAGTAGGGCCGACTAATACAGGAATTATTTGTTCCTCAGGAGGCTGACTTTAGTATTTACTAATGCAGATGGCTTAAAGTCCTTTTCTTATGGTGCCAATAATACTATCAGGAATCACAAATCAAACAGGCTGATACTTCTGTTCATATATGATATCTTATAACAGTGTTTCAGACAGGGTAGTAGGTTGGGCAAAGAAATCCGCAAAACTGATATAGGCTTAAGGCAGCACAGGAACCTGTTGTTTGAACTTTAAAGTCCTTTTCTTATGGTGCCAATAATACTATCAGGAATCACAAATCAAACAGGCTGATACTTCTGTTCATATATGATATCTTATAACAGTGTTTCAGACAGGGTAGTAGGTTGGGCAAAGAAATCCGCAAAACTGATATAGGCTTAAGGCAGCACAGGAACCTGTTGTTTTAACTTTTTTATAATTTATCTTGTTACAAATACCTTTTTTGAATAGAGAGGATAAGGCAGTGAATTCTGCCTTAGTATCTGTCATCAGTCCAAGTATAAACTATTGTGACAGTAGGAAACTTTAACTGAAAATTTGAACAAAAAGTTTTTAAGTCTGACCTTGATCCAAAGATTACCAAGCAAGGGAGTTGGTTTGGTAATACATGATGACATGTATGTAAAACTCTGGATTAGCATCTATCAAAACTAAAAATCAGCTGAATCCATTCACATAGTGTGAAAAGTCTATGTTTTTGGAAAACTTTTACAACCAAACATTTAAACATTTAATTTTTTCTTAAACTTCAAGGTCACCGAAGTGTGGGGTTTGGGAGTAGTACTATGTAAATTTTTAATCCAGTATTTAACATCTGTTAGCATATGACCTAAATCCATCCATATATTAAGGAGATATGGATCTTTAAAGTCTGTGACCTTGACCGCAAGGTCACCGGGTGGGGGATTTTTTAGAAAACTTTAACCAAGAACATCCAAAATGTTAACCTAAATTTTACATGTCTATCGCCTTGACCACACGGTCACAGAGGGAGATGGGGTGGTTTAATGTAAAACTTTGAACCATTATCTAACATCATGGAAGGGATCAACAAAATCTGTCCATAGGTTAAGGATATATGGGCGTTAAAAAAAACTTAAACCTAAAGCATCACAGAAGTTGATGCAGATGCAGACATTGACACCAAGGTGACAACAAAATAGCTCCTCCTGTTCTTTGTACAAGCGGGCTAAAAACTGCTTTCTTAACCATCCACATAAGTCATATGTTTTGCATTGTACATGCAGTTTTATGGTGATTTAAATGAGGGTGCCACTTTATAAAATATTTTTACATCAAATTTTTTATGTATCTGGAGCTGTGTATATAAACAAGTACTTGCATTTATCTTTTATTGACTGATATTGCATGAAAAGGTATCTGAAAGCATGTTTGAACAGAGAATAGGCAGATCAGTCTGGGCATCTACACAACCCACGATTGATAAGTGTCTTGCCTGTTTGTATTGTGACGGTAGAAGGTATGAGCTGTATACAGGTACACATGTAGCAGACCTAAGTTTCGTCTCAAGTGTTCACAACTTAGAAAAGAAAGAACCAAGAAGTTCAACTCTGGCAAATGTACCAGATCATCTGAAAGAGCTATATGGTCGAGCAATTAAAGATCTTACACCTGAACAATGTAAGCAGGTAGCAAAGCTTTTGACAAAACATGAGTCAACTTTTTCCGAATCTGACGCTGATATAGGAAGAACTGGCATTATCAGACATCGTATAATTACCAAAGAAGATCGTCCAATTAAGCAGCCGCTCAGACGATTGCCAGTACACATGAACCAAGAAGCTGATAAACAGATTGACGAAATGTTGAAAAATGATGTTATTCAACCATCAGCGAGTCCCTGGGCAAGCGGGATAGTAATGGTAAAAAAGAAAGATGGTTCAAAGCGTTTTTGTGTAGATTATAGGAAGCTTAATGATATAACAATAAAGGATGCTTACCCGCTTCCAAGAATTGATGATTCACTTGACCAGCTGTCGGGAGCAGAATGATTTTCATGTCTCGACTTAAACTCTGGCTACTGGCAAGTCGAGGTTGAAGAGTCAGACAGAGCAAAAACAGCTTTCATATCTAAACAAGGTTTATTTGAATTTAAGGTTATGCCCTTTGGTTTGTGTAACGCCCCGGCGACCTTTGAGAGGTTAATGGAGACAGTTCTTGCGGGGCTGCATTGGCAAATATGCCTCATATATTTGGACGATATCATAGTCACAGGAAAAGACTTCGAAGATATGATCAAAAATTTAGATGAAGTATTACAAAAGCTACATGGTGCTGGACTTAAATCAAAACCAAGAAAATGTCAGTTATTTGCAAAGCAAGTTGAATTTCTAGGCCATGTTATATCAAAGACAGGAGTTCAAACTGACCCAAAGAAGATACAAGTTGTCAAGGATTGGCCAAAGCCTGAGACACTTCATGATGTACGTTCATTTTTAGGTTTCTGTAGCTACTATAGGCGGTTTATAGCAAAGTTTGCAGAAATTGCCAGACCACTGCATAAGCTGTCTGAAAAGGGCCAGCAGTTTTTGTGGGCAGATGAATGTAACAAAGCCTTTGAAATCTTGAAATGCAGATTGGTTGAATCCCCTATTTTAGCCCATCCTGACTTTACAAAGCCGTTTATTCTTGATTCAGATGCTAGTGACCAGGCCATAGGTGCAGTTCTTTCTCAATGTATTGACGGACATGAACGTGTGATAGCATATGCGAGCAGACGTTTAACGAGATCAGAACGACGATACTGTGTTACAAGGAAGGAGCTGTTAGCATTAGTGCATTTCGTGAAGTATTTTCGCCATTACTTATATGGGAAACGCTTCACGGTCAGAACAGACCATGGATCCCTTCGATGGTTGATGCAGTTCAAGAATCCGGAAGGTCAAATAGCCAGGTGGCTTGAGATACTTTCGTCATATGACATGAAAATAGAACACAGAGCCGGGAGACTCCATAAAAATGCAGACGGGCTAAGTAGGATTCCCTGTAAACAGTGTGGAATGAAAAGTTCAGAAGCTGATGAAGAATTTCCAGCAGCAGTGAACAGCCTTGCAACTCCAAATGAAGATGATAAAGAAATAGACATAAAAAGCTTACAGAAGGAAAATGCTGATATATTGAAAGTAAAGGCGTGGATCAAAGCAGGAGATAGACCAGAGCATAAACAAATAGCAGATGGTAGCGCCTTCTTGAAGTCTCTTTGGAATCAGTGGCCAAGAATTCAGCTTGAGAATGATGTTGTGGTTCGAAAGTGGGAAGAATTGGGAACAGATATAGTATATTTGCAAGCAATTGTGCCTTTGACACACAGGCGTGTCATATTGAAATACGCTCATGATATAAAGGCGTCAGGACACCTCGGTGTCAGGAAAACATTAAGCAAAATAAGACGGAGATATTACTGGCCAGGTTTGCAAAACGACGTCAGAACTTACATTGCTGGGTGTGAAAAGTGCAGTAAACAAAAGGGTCCTATACCAACCAAAGCTGCTCCAATGCAAATAGTTCGCAGTGGTTACCCTATGGAGCGTATAGCTGTTGATATACTTGGAGAATTTCCTGTCACAGAAAGAGGGAACAAATATGTTCTAGTAATAGGAGACTATTTTACCAAATGGGTAGAGTGCTTCGCTATGCAAAACATGGAAGCTAGTACAGTTGCAAAACTAATGGTGAATGAAGTCATTGCAAGGTATGGGATACCAGATAAAATACACTCAGATCAAGGCAAACAGTTCGAAAGTAAATTGTTCAAAGAGATGTGTAGGTTGCTACAAATAGAGAAAACACGAACCACAGCTTATCATCCACAGTCTGATGGGATGGTGGAAAGGTTCAATCGAACGCTTGCCTCAATGATTAGCATGTTTGTGAATGAGAACCATACAGACTGGGACGAACTTCTTCCATATGTAACCATGGCATATAGAGCTTCAGAGCATGAAACAACGGGTCTCTCTCCAAACTTATTAATGCTAGGTCGCGAAACGACAACACCCTTAGATATAGCACTAGAAATGCCTCCTTCAATAAAGCCTATCCCTGCCAACCAGTGGGCTTGGGAGCTACAAGAAAGGTTGGAATCGGCTCATAAGATAGTAAGAGAGCATACAGGTAAATTAATAAATAGGCAGAAACGGTACCATGACCGAAAACTATCATACGATTGCTTAGCGCCTGGAGATTATGTGTACGTATTTTTTCCCGTTAGAAAAAGTGGATGTTCATCCAAGTTGACATCCTATTGGCGAGGGCCATTTGAGGTAAGAAAGAAATTGTCAGATGTACTATTCGAGGTGAACTGTGGTAGACTTGGAGCTACACAGGTAATTCATTTGGATCGTTTAAGAAAGGCAAAAGACCAAACTTTGGCAGGTGAAGTTACAGGTCAGTATGATCTTGCTTCGAATAGTGAGCTACCCACAATAGAACAGGATGGATATGAAGAAGATTTCTATGTTTCGGAAGTGACAGGTAGGCCTAAGAGAAATATTCGGAAACCTGCATGGTTAGATGACTATGTCTCATCTATTTTCAGGTCAGATATGCCCAAGACTAAAGTAACGCCCAGGAAGGCATCTGCGCCTGGATTAGTTTGTCCTGTGTGTAAGGAGGTGCTAGCAGATCGTGAAGAATTCTCAGAACATGTGTTTCGTTGCGCGTCATCACGACACAGATGCGAAACTTGCGGAAAAACATTCAAGAAACTAGCTTATTTCAGACAGCATGAAAAGCGCCAGCATGGATCTGGAAAGAAGATCGAAGAAGCTGATAATGTTGCTGAGAGCAAAACAGATGAATCTGACTCAGAAAGTTCAATTAGTGACTGGGATAAGGATCCCCAGATAGATTTCGAGGAAGAGAAACAAGATAAAGATGATGAGAGAAAAGTGAATGACATTTCTACTGGGAGAATTATCAGAAAGAGGACGAGCCCTTTACCTGTCTCGGCTCCGGTGAAGAAAGTCTCAGTGATTGGCAGTGCCCCAATTGCTAGTACAAGTACATGTACAAGTATGACTGAAACAGATAACACATTGAAGGTTGGAAGCCGTGAAAATTCCTCTCAAGTAGTGAAAGATCAAGCCATTGATGATAAAGATCAGAAAGATGAGCCAGTTAAGAAAGAGTTAAGCGTTAAGTTTACTGTGAGATCAGATGAGAATGTGAAAACAAAGCAAACTTTGAAAGTACAGTTAGATGACGAAGAATTGATGTCCTCAACCTTTCTTAATAGTGGCAAAGGGAGGCTATCAGAAATGGACATAAATCTCGGTGACTTTCTACAAACACAAGCCATCAACCCAGAAGACATTTCTCTGCAAATGAAGAGAGGAGAGCTCAGTATTTGCTTCAAAAATCAACAATAGAGTAAGATGACAATAAATTCAGAATTTCAGAGATAGTATCAGAACGTCAGCATTAGTAAATGCGAAATGAGTGTTAAAGTTAACACCTAAAAAGTAACAGGATAGGCAATCTCATAGTTTATTTTTTAAAAACTTTTTCACTTTATTCATTTCATAAATATAGTTCAGGTAGGACTATATAATACAGTTTAGATAAAACTCAGACACTTACCATATACATTTAATATGGTATGCCTATTTGGCAAAGAAGAACATGAGAGACTAAAGTTAACAAAAAAAAAAAAAAAAAAAAATCTTGTACACCATAGATAAAAATACAATGATGATGGTGAATTTTCGTTTTATTATTATGATTTTAAACACAATTCATGCGGGACGCATGTACTCGGAGGCGTGGGTAGTGTAACGAAGTTGCGGCTATAGTATAGCCTAACCTTATATCGAGAGTTCCTCCCCTTTGATTGTTTACAAAACTCGCCGGAACACCTTTTCAACCACGCCACTATTAAGCCTTCTCGTCCATTTTGGTTAGTATCTGCAGTCACTCATCAACATTAGTCCATTTTAAAAAAGATTATTATAAAGTCCTATAATATCAGAAATAAGTTTTAGGTTCGAGAAACGCCATTCATTTATCAATGTAGGTTATGCAGAGCACAACTATTATTTTATCATCATCCGATAGACGCTTGTTAATTCAGCAGAACAATTAAGACGCTTATGAGATTAAGCTTATAATTTTCGTTCAGTTCCGTCATAGTCCGTAGAGAAGTCGGAACCCGCTAGAGGGCACTCCAGAAATGCCTATATAAGCGGCAGATTGTCCGTTTGCAGTCAGTTGTCTGGTTAGGATCAGAGCGCTAACATCGCTATTCAAAGGGCAATTGGTGCAAAGCGAGAGCCTATTGAGTGTAACTGATCAGGGACTTTGAGCCAAAATAACAGCAACTCCCTTCTCGTGTTTTCTTGTAAAGCATAGCTTTAAAGAAAGAGACTGGAGTAGTCTGTTAAGCGTTCGGGTCGCTGATAAGTTTTCTCTCATATAAGCTGGAACTCGTCTGGTCAGCTGAAACTGTCAGCTGGAACTGAACAGCTGGAACACATAAGCTCAGCTAAGCAGTTGAACGCATTAGCTGGAACTCACATTCATTTCATACATTATTAGACAGAAGCGTCTTTTCAGGTTTACATGTAACACAGCTAGACAGCTAGAGCTAAGTAGCTCATACTCTAAAGTCAAAGCATTATTTTTGTCATTCTTTAACTTAATTACATTTTGATTCTACCGTCCTATATATGCAATCATTGTCAATCATTGGTAACTAATCATCAGGCAAAGTAGCCCAAAGTAAAATTCATAATATACTTTTATATTTCTGTCATATAAAACATTTTTGAGCTCGATACACGTTACATTTGGTGGCAGCGATGGGATAAGGTCAACTGCCAGACCGGAGTTGCCTTACCCATGTCATTCCCAGGCCAAGTCTCGGGACGAGACTCCTCGGAGGGGGAAGTAATGTGACGGTAGAAGGTCACAGATATAAATAGATACGCAAATTACAAGATCGAGTAAATGTTGGGGTATATAACCAAATAAACCGCCCTTGGTGGGTGAGCATGCTTTTCCACTGACGGGGTTTGTTTGCAGGTCGGCCCACGTTACAGTATAAACAGTATATGAATCTATGGAATACACAGAGTGGAAAGTGAAGACTCAGATCATCTTCACCCAGATGTGTCAGCTGAGTAATTACTGTACCCAGGCCCCGAGGTTATAAAACTTTTTTCGTGCTCAACTCAGCTGAGCATGAAATTTTCTCTGCTGATAAATAGGAAAATGCCAACTTATGTTGGCATTTTCATATTCATAAGCAGAGAAAATTTGATACTCAGCTAAACTGAGCAAGAAAACAACTGTACTTATCAGTAATTTGCTATTTATTTGCAGGTAAAATTTCATGCTCAGCTGAGTTGAGCATGAAAAAAGTTTTATAACCTCGGGGCCTGATGGCTTAAGGTCTGGTGTCATGACACTACATTTCTGATTACTCATTGACTAATTATGTAGGACATTCAGTAACCTTGAGCAAACAGTTGGTGAACTGATAGGATTTTGCAAACATTGTGGGTCATCTTTGTTTGCCTTTTTAATAGGATCATGTATAATATGCCAGAGCAAGCAGTGTGGACATTGATCAGACTGCTCTCAGCATCTGCTTTGTTTTCTATTCTGGCAACAAATCATAGATACATGATCATTTCTCAAACAGTAAAATGAGCCATGACACAACAAAACCAGCAGAGTGGCATGTGTACCCAGCGAAGAATCAAATCAGCCTGGGCATCCACCCAGTCTGATCAGAGTCTTAGATGTCCGCATGAAGCTAGCTTAGACCCTATTAAAGTAATCCTTAAAAGGCAAGACAAAGACTCTGATCAGACTGGGTGGCTTCCCAGGCTGATCTGAGTCCTCTCAGGGTGCACATGCCACTTTGTTGGTTTGTCATGTTGTGATTCTGATTTTGTGAACCAGTAAAATGATCTTTCTTTTTCTACCATATTTTTTCAGTTATAAGACTATAAAGACAGGGTGTGGGGGGGGGGGGGACATTATTTTATTGCCAAATGAATATGGTAATTATTGAATAAATACAGTTAACTTGTTAAGGTGTCCCAATATATAGGGTAAACATGGTATTTGTCTTTATTTTCAGACTATAGAAGAGCTAGAAGAAGAAATGTTAAATGGTCAAAAACTACAGGGACCACCAACAGCGGAGGAAGTTAACTTCATGTTGAAAAGCATCGGGAAAGAAGACAGGTTTGTGTTTGCTATTGTCAGACTAGGCTGAACTTTTAGCAGAATTTTCATCAGTTTACTACCAACCTACCTAAATACAGTATACACTGTACTTTTTGCGGGTTCAGATTTTAGCAGTTAAGGGTTGAAAACATGAACATTAATTTTCGTGATTTTTAATTTTTGCGGTTAGCAGCATGAGCGAAAAGCAAAACTTCTTTTTCACTTCAGCCAGTTTGTTCATTAACCTGTGGCAGGGTTGCCGCAGGTTAATGAACGAACTGGTTCAAGTGAAACGTACCAGCAATTACCGAAGCAAACAGAATATATGAACACTGTTTCTACAGAAGAAACAGGAAATTATTCGTGATTTTAATATTAGCGGTTTCTAAGTGACCGTGAAATACCGTGAAAAATGGAACACCGCTAAAATTACCTTATATACGGTACACATAAGCTGTCCCTGATTGATAATTTCTGATGAGGTAACAGTGGCAAGGTCTTAAGGTGGATGGGTTCACCACCACGTTTTTCTGCCAGTTTTACAAAGGGGAACAACTTTTGTGACTCATTTGCTTCCCTGGATGGCGTTTTCATTTCAAAGACGGGTATGCTCTTAATTCGATGAGAAAATCCTTTCTTTTAAGAGTTGATCCCCATTTAGAAGGAAAGCAGAATTTGAAATTGTAGAGTTGCTTTCTCTGAAAGGGTAGCCATTCACCCTTAAGTCAAGACAGTATTAAGCTATAACTGATTTCATAGAAACCTAAGCTATCTTCAAATGTGCAGACAAAATGAAATTATATAGGCTTTGTAACATCCCTTTTTATGGAGTGTAGATGTTGTTAAGTGTATGTAAATATTGTTTCTAATTTCCAAAATATCATGGGGTCAGAAAATTGGAGAGAAAAATGGAGTATCATTATGCATTCATTTATAAAAAACATTTTTAATGAAATTTAGTGCATTCTGGTTGTGCGTTCGTCCATACATTTTTACATACGTAAGTGATTCTGTTAGACTCAGGTTAAGATTTTTGTAAGAGGTAGATTTATGGGTTCCTATTATTGTAGCAACTTGAAATTTTGTATGAGGATTTATATCTATAAGTACTACAGGAATATACAAGAATCAGGTCATGATGACCCACATGTCAGGGCCACTGATTTCGGACTTGGACTGAATTTGCAAGGTTCAGATTTTTAGGGCGCCTTTGCAAAGCAAAGGAGGGCTTATCATGTGATACCCCCGGGGTCGTAGTCCGAGTATCTGTTAGCGTTCGCGTCTCCGTCAGCGTCCTCGTAGGCGTCCGTGATCAGGTTAACCAATGTTAACTTTTGCGTTTAACACGATGTTTAACTCTGTTTCTTACAAACTACAGTAGCTACAGTCATCATACTTGGTATATATATACATCCATATGACTGCAGCAGCAGCATCACACGACTGTGTGTCCTTGACCTATATGTTATGGTTGATTGACTTTGCTATTTGGCACTGTTTTTAAGGCAATATTTTCAATTTTCATAATACCTATGAGAAAAGTGAGTTGATACTTGGACAAAAAACATCCCTACAATTACAGCTGCTGCAAAGCATCCATGCTAACTCCTGTGCCCTTGACCTTTATTCACGGTCTACTGATTTTGCCTTATATCACTAACACTATTTGATGAATTAACATTATACCTGGCATAGTGGATCAGCCTGACATTGTGAATGACCTCATACTATTTATAGATCACTACCTGCTTCGTATTAGGAGTATTGGGTAGCAGCAGCAGCAAAGCATCCATGCAGACTCTTGTGGCCTTGACCTTTATTCATGGTTGAGTGATTTTGCCTTATACCTTTAACACTATTCAATAAATATGCAATATGAATATGCATTTCTCTTCGAGCTCATAACTTCGATACCTTATATGCTACAAAGTTTAGATGTAGTATGATACTTACCCAGACCAACATCTTCGACTTTGTGGTAGAGTTCCCCTGGGTGGGGCCAGGTGTCAGAATGTATAACAGGTCATATTAAACACTTGCAAAATGGGAATAAAATCATAAGTCTGGTACCATTACTTGTCCTGTTAGATACTGGACATAATGAGCACAGATGAAATAGTTTATATGGAGACCAGGCTTTGACAACTGGTTCAGGCCAGGGGTGAGGTTATGGGGTTGGGCCAAAGGAAGCATGAGAAGTCTGCAAAGGGTGAGGAAGTGTCATCAGGCCGACTTAGTACTGGGTAAAGCTGTGAAAACCCATACTACAGTGTTAGAAATAAAGCCCAGACAGCAACTTGCCTAGGGGGGGGGGGGGGGGGGGGGGGAGGGGGGGAGGGGCAACCTGAAATGAATTTCAACTTGTCCACCAAGATTTCAACTTGCCTCCTGGATTTCATTACAATTAAACTGTTTACATGTCATTTTCTTCGAAATCACGTAAGTACACACAGTCCAAAAATGCTCTCCCTTTCTAAGACACTAAGCATGAATTCATGAACTTCAGAGATAACTGACCAACACAACTGTTTGCTTTTCAAAACTTTTTGATCACAGCTGCCTCATCATTTTCACAGTGCTACTTTGACTGGGATTCTTTTTATTTTTCTCCTTCAAAACACTATATTGGTGGGTTTCAAACTTCTCAAGCAAAACTTCATAAAAGAAGTAAAGCAAAATCATTTTCCAGAATCTTATCTCAATTATAGGTTGTCCAGGGGGCAACCTTCAAAGACTATCAACTTGCCCCCAGCAAATTAAACTGTGTCGGGCAAGTTGGCAGTTGCTTATTTCTAACACTGTACTAGGAACCACCCATTGTCACCATGAGGCATTATAAGTTAGACTGAGTTGGTATCTCTCCATCTGGTGCACGAGGATCTGACCCTCAATGTCCGCAAAGTGTCCAGATAGTGGCATACAAGTCGGCCCTGTATGCCAAAGGGAACAACTGACTTGTCTAGCTTCTGATGCAAACTTCATTTGTGCAGTAGCTACCACAATGTTTTGAGTCAGGATACTTTGTAACCTTGAGAGTCAGGCACCCATTAGGCGCGCTTCGTTGTCTTCTGACAACTCTTGTTGTAAGAGGTAGATTTTAGGGTACCTATTATTGTAGCAGCTTGAAATTTTGTATGAGGATTTATATCTATAAGTCTAACAGGAATATACAAGAATCAGACAAGATGACCCATATGTCACGGGCCACTGACTTCAGACTTTGGCTGAATTTGCAAGGTTAAGATTTTTGTAAGAGATAGATTTTATGGTTCCTATTGTTGAAGCAACTTGAAAGTTTGTCTGAGGGTTCATAACTATAAGTACAACAGGAATTTTCAAAAATTAGGTCATGACGATCCATATGTCATGGTTCACTGACCTCTGACTTAGGCTAATTTTGCAAGGCTAAGATTTTTGTGAGTTATAGATTTCAGGGTTCCTATTATTGTAGCAACTTGAAATTTTGTATGAGGATTTATATCTATAAGTACAACAGGAATATGCAAGGATCAGGTCATGGTAATCCATATATCGCTTTTTTTCAAACCAGTTTCTGTAAAACACAGTATTTTTTATTTTGGCCATACAGTGATTCTGAAACTGTATCAAGGGCTACAGTTTGCGTCACACCGGTCGGTCAACATTCCCCTATGGCCCTTTACTATTCTGCCTGTACAAACCTAGTTATCCTACAAGTTCCAGTACCTTAATCAAGGCCCCATCTTAATCAAGGTACTAGGCGGGGGCATCCATGTACTGTGGAAACATATCTAGTTACATAAAGGTGTTATTTGAGCCGCGACACGACAAAACCAACAATGTGGATGTGCGCTCAGCGCAGACTCAGATCAGCCTGGGCATCCGCCCAGTCTGATCAGAGTCCTCGCTGTCTGCAAGGAGGTAGCTTAGACCCTTAGCTACATTTTGAGCACTTAACAAAGAGTCTGGTTAAACTGGGCGGATGTCCAGGCTGATCTGAGTCTGCACTGGGCACACAACCACATTGTTGGTTTTGTCGTGTTGCGGCTCATTTATTCATTTTTTTTTTTTGCAGGTTTCCAATGTTCACCGCCGTCCACAAGATATGTCAAGGAGAAATGCCTGTCAAGCAGTTTATGGACTGTTTAAAGAACCACCCAGAACACATGTAGCTGTCAAAATAAATATTCAGCTAGTCTCACAGCTTCTGCTTCTACTGATTTGGGCACAAGATAATATATATCCAAGACATTCAAGGTTTTGGCAGTTTATACCATAAGGTTTGGCAACTAAGTTCTTGTAAAACTTTCTGTTCCATCATAGCATATTAAGAAAAAAAAATTATAGGTTGAAATTCTAACTTAATTTCCTTAGTACAGTGGCGGATCCAGAGGGGGTTCGGGGGGTTCAAACGAACCCCCTCTTCAGCCTAAATTATTTCATTTTCATGGGGAATTTCAGCAAAAATTGGTAGAACTGCGCAAATCAAACCCCCTCATCAGCTAATTTGAACCCCCTATCCAAAACTCCTGGATCCGCCCCTGTAGTAGTTGGAAGTAATAAGTTCTGTATGAACTGACTGAATGTCTAGAACATGTCACAATTCAAAAAGAAATATTGTTTAAACCAAGTAACAGCATTTTCAATATTAATATCTTTATTTTAGTATAGTACTTCCAAAAAGGAAGGTTTATAACTACTTCTAAGGGTAATAAAGTTTACACAAGATTCTGCCTCAATTTTGAAGCCTTGAATAAATGTTATCTTGAGAAATGACGCATTAATTAACATGCATTTCTTTTGACAAGATTTGTATTTATTTTAGTTAGCTTACTGCAGACACCATAGATATTGGGACAGAAATACAGGAGCAGTCTGATCTGGGTCTGTTCTGTTTGCCACCAGTTCCAAAACGAAAAAAAAAATGATAAAGTAACAGGACTGGGCCCAGTTGTTCAAAGCATCATTAGCTTAATAGGCTCGTTAAGAGGTCAGCTGGTTAAGTGTTTTATGACTTTATAGACAAATACACTGATATTTTTGTTGAAAAAATGTGAGAAGCTTTTGCAGTGCAAAAGTTTCTCCAATTTTGCAACAAAAAATATTGGCATATTTTAGATATCAATGTTTGAAATTTTAAGGAAACGTTAACTAACAACGTCGTTAGTTTTGAACAACTAGGTCCTGGTGTTCAAGTTTGAAGATAGAGTAGTCTAATACTGAAATAGTGGAAGTTTCTCTATGTTTATGGTTAATGCGGTGCTTTGTTCTATATTTTGGGTATAAAAGATTTATTGCACTGTTGAAATGTTGGTATGCACGTGTGAGTTTGATTACCAAGTTTGAAAGTGTATGGAAGTTTTATAGACTGAGATTGGCTTGTTTGTTCCCATTGTGTGCTTCTATATACATTTCTATTTTTATATTATTCTTTCACTAATGCAGTTTGCTTATCTGATGATAATTAGGTGAATTCTTTGATCAGCCTTTGGCATGTGTGAACAAAAAATGCTCAGATCAGGGTGCTTGATTGGTCACTTTACAGATTCCCCAGCATCCATAGACTATATGAGCCACGACACGAAAAAACCAACAAAGTGACATGTGCGCCCAGCAAAGACTCAGATCAGGCATCCGCCAAGTCAAATCAGACTCTTTGCTATGGGCATTGAGGTAGCTTTGACCCTCAGCTACCCTTTTAGCTCACAGGAAAGACTCTGATCAGACTGGGCAGTTGCCCAGGCTGATCTGAGTCTTAGTTGGATGCACATGCCACTTTGTTGGTTTTGTCGTGTCGCAGCTCATTTATGTAGACATGGGAGACCCCGTTCAGACTGCTAGTGTGCAGATTGATCTGATTCTTCCTTGTTGATTTACGCTGAAGGCTTTATTTTACACCACAATGCTCATTTATAATCCAGTGTTACATAGTGGATTGTGTTATATGCATGGAGTGTGTGAATTCTTCTTGATAAACCAGCTTGCTTTTGGGGCAAGAATCTTCTTTTGCTTTGCTGATTCTCAAATGGTAGCAATTCAGAACTTGCTTTGTATTTTGTTTTGTATTAAGAGAAAATATAAAAAGTATTGCAAGTTTAACTGCTGTGAAAAAGTTGTATTCGAAAATTCCCTGTTAGCTTGAATTACAAAAGACAGGTCGAGCTATTGCAGTCACCCCTACAGCAGTGTCATCACTGGTGTTTAGTGTTTTCTCTGTTGTAGTCAGTAAAGTATTTAAGGCCTATATACCCATAGACTCAGTTGGACTGTGGTTAGATGTTGGTCCAGTGCTTTATAGAGTTCCACCCCTATCTCACTGAATGACCTTGAAGTCAAAATCATGAAATTAGAAATTTGGGGTTAGATGAAATTTTTGTACAAACAGATTGTTCCATAATGCCTGGAAGAATTTACATGTAGTATATACTTGAATGGATGCAAGATACTGGTTAAGTTTTTACAAACACTACCACCATGCCTCTTAGCAACCTAAAATTCAGGTTGTGGACTTAAAAATTTCTGTATTAAATTTTCTAAAGACTGTCACTTTTACAATAACATATGCATTAAGGAATTTCTGTATTAAATTTTCTAAAGACTGTCACTTTTACAATAACATATGCATTAAGTGGCTAGACTGATGTTTGATAATGGTCCAGAGGTTTAATAGTTCCAGCCTTCATCTTTCTGAAATACCTTTAGGTCAAGGTCATGGACTTGGAAATTTCATGTGAAAGTCTTGGTTTTCATTAGCTCACCTGAGCCTTTAGGCTCGTAGTTGAACTTATAGTATAGCCAGTTGTCTGTCCGTCCATCATCCATCGTCAACATTTTCAAACATCTTGTCTGAAACCACTGGGCCGATTGAAGCCATATTTCATATGCAGCCTACCTAGGTCGGGGGAACGAAAGTTTGTTCGGGGTATCTGGGTCACATGACCAAGATGGCTGCCATGCCCATATATGGTAAAAACCCTTCAAAAATTTCCTTTTCCAGAACCGAAAGGCCTATGACCTTGAAACCTGGTATGTAGTATTGCACATTCGAGCCCATCATAGTTTGTACAAATGATGACTGTAGGTTGACCTTGACTTAAACAGTGGATTTCTCAGAAACTATTTAAGTTTAAGGTATGATATTTGGTATATGTGGTTGACTAAATGACCTGATGAAGAAATAATGTCGCTCAAGGTCAAGGTCATTCTTTGACCTTTGTTCAAGGACACTGATATTCTGTCCTTGTCAGCATTTTCAGTCTTCTTCTCCTCTGAAGCCACTGGGCTGATTGAAGCCATATTTCATATTAAGCTTCAGTGGGCCAAAGGAATTAAAATTTATTCAGATGGTCTTGGTCACATGACCAAGATGGCCGCCACACCCTATATGGTTAAAACCCTTCAAAAATTTTCTTCTCCAGAACTGAAAGGCCTATGACCTTGAAACCTGGTATGTAGCATCGAGCATTCAAGCCCATCATAGTTTGTACAAATGATGACAATAGGTTGACGTCCTAATTTACGACACGTCAACTTTGGTACGTTATGCTTTTGTTTCGAAAATGCTTAAACAGTGGATTTCTCAGAAACTATTTAAGTTTAAGGTATAATAATTAGTGTATATATGACTTAATGACTAGATGAAGGAATGTTGCTTAAGGTCAAGTTCATTCTTTGACCTCTGAAGCCACTGGGCTGACTGAAGCCATATTTTATATGGAGCGTCACTTGGTCAAAGGAATCAAAAGGTCCAGATGGTCTTGGTTTCTTGACAGAGCTGGCAGCCATGCCTCTATATGGTAAAAACTCTTCAAAAAATCTTCTTCTCCAGAACCAATGGCCTTGTGGCATTGTATGTAGCATTGAGGACTTGAGTCCATCATAATTTGTACAAATCATGACCGTGCATTTACCTTGACATCACTTATGGCATGGTCAATTTTGATGCGTAATGCTTTTATATGGGAATATGCTTATGCTTAAACGGTGGATTTCTAAGAAACTATTTAAGTCACATGGTCACATGACCAAGATGGCCGCCATGCCCATATATGGTAAAAACCCTTTGAAAATCTTCTTCTCCATAACCAAAGGCCTAATAACCTTGTGGCATGGTATGTAGCATTGAGGACTCAGGCCCGTCGTAGTTTGTACAAATCATGACTGTGCCTTATTTATGACAAGGTCAACGTTGTTATGTTGTGCTTTTTATGGGAAAATGCTTAATCAGTTGATTTCCTGGAAACTTTTTAAGCCTAGATATAATAATTGGAAAATATGGTTAACTAAATGAATACACAAGACATAAGGTCATCAAAGGTCAAGGTCATTTTTTTTTAACTTTGCTCAAGGTCACTGAGATTTTAAAATTAAAACAGGCACTATTTATAAGCCACTGGTTTCAAATTTGTAACAAATGAGTGAAATGACAAATTGTCTGTTGACAAAAGGTGTCAGGTGAGCTACAGGACCATTGGTCCTCTGAGTTTATTTTTAGTTTATAAAAGGCTGACAATAAATGCTTGCATAAGGATTTAGACAGTGTAAACCATGCCTCCATAGTGACTTCCAAGGCAAGGTCACAGACTTATAACTTTGCCTTCATAGTGGGCAAGCACCAGGTAGAGCAGGCAATGCTGTGGGGTGGCAGCTCAAGTTTTATGAGATGTGAAAGGATTCGTTGAGTTTTTCAAAGTTCAGCATTGGCCAACATTTTGGGATGAAAGAAAGGCTGTTATTGTTTTGCGAGACATACCTAGAGGTAGACTTTAGATCACTTTGAGATAAGATCCTGCAACACATGCCTAATTGTGTTTCAGAAATTTTGCCCCCAAGACATTTGGTTTATGTTGTGCTTTGATCTTTTCTTAGTAAGAGAGTAAAATGGAGTGGGAGAGAAGTTAATTTTGCTTTGCTTTTCTAAGCTTATGCTTGTATTTATTTGTAAATGAGACATTAGAAAGATTTTCATGCTCGCTTTTTTATCAGTATGCAGTGATGTAAATAACGAGCAGTAACAGGGAGTAGTTGGGGATAATTTTATATATTTTCTCTTGAAAAATTATCTTTGTGGGCACCTGTTGGAGATTCCTGCCAAGAGATCCAGACAAGTATCTACAACATAAGTTGTCATGGAATATATAGGGGAAATTATATGAAAGTTATCACCAAATAGTCCCCTTATCTGTTCTGCTGAGTATATGATAGCAGATTTAGATTTAGCCAATTAGTTCCCTTGTGTGCATAAAATTGCATGTACATGTATTGTTTGTTTTCTTAAGTTTTCTATAGCACCATATCATTAACCAGTCAGCTCAAAAGGGCAAAATTTATTCTGACGATACTCAGTTATTGTTCCTTAAGTGATATGTATTCTTCGCTCATTTTGCAAATCAAGATATGTTTGCATAGTTCGCACATTATGAGGAAAATTGACCAAAGCCATAATGTTATGGTTTATAGTAGGTACACCTCCACATTTGTCTGCCATTTTTACAAAGGGGAACAACTTTCATGACTTCCTTTTTGTTTCCCTGGATGATGAAGCTCTTCCAAATTCAATTTGAAATAGTATTAGAGAATGGTCAAAGTATCCCAGTGGTAAATGGGGTACTAATGATTTTTTTGTTATACACTTTGAAGCCCTATCATAGATCTATCTATTTGTTTTTGTGTGTGTTGATATTTTAAAATTTTGCTCTTTTTTTTACGGGTACGATTTATAATCCAAATGTACAATTTATATAATGTAAATGTTCTTTTTGCTGGTTATTGTTGATCAAAACCTTTTATTAAACAAGATGTTTTGCAGATATAAAATATCCATTTTGTAGCCTAGCTTAATATTAAGCCAAAAGAAAACTCATGCTTGGTTTTCAGGCCTGGTCAGGAGGTTATAAAACTTGAGTACATTCTCAAACTCAAAATAAAGCACACTGATTGGCTGCTTCCGAGCACATGCTCGGAAGCAGCCAATCAGTGTGCTTTATTTTGAGTTTGAGATTATTTTCAAGTTTTATAACCTCGGACCCTGGTCAGGTTTAGGTTATATGTCTTGCATCTGAAGAAGAAATTTACGTTTAAAAATCCTAACCTCAGGAGGTAGTTAGAGAAAAAAATCAGTACAAACACTTAGTAATTTGCTGTTATCTGACATGCAACTAACAGAAGCAAGACATGGGTGTTACTTTTACGGCGGCGGCTGTGTTAGTAGTGCAAACTTTTTTTAGTGATGTGAACTTTGCGCCAAGTTTTCTGGTTTAGCTCTTTTGGCAGTAAGCAGACAGGCAAGAGATAGTATGTGGTGGCTTGTTGGAATTATATATGAGCCGCAACACGACAAAACCAACAGTTGCATGTGTGCGCCCAGTGAACTCAGATCAGCCTTGGCATCTGCCCAGTCTCCCTGTCGACAGCAAAGACTGATCAAACTGGGCGGATGCCCAGGCTTATCTGATTGTTCACTGGGCACACATGCCACTTTGCTGATTTTGTTGTGTCGCGGCTCATATACATTTTTTTGAGAAAAACAAAAGTGTTAGCCTGATGTGATTTTGAAACAGAAAAAAGACTCAAGCGCCAAGTATATTTTCTTGGCATATATCTAACAAATACATAATCATAACCCTATCAAGATTATCCTACTAGTATACCCTTAATTCCATATGAACTAGGTTTTATAATTTTCAGGTATTTTACCATGTAAAAGGAAAGCCTCTAATTGTGTGTTCCTCTATGCCAGCCTTGTTATGGTGTTCCTTGTGACGGTGATATTTTACCATGTGGATATCGTCATCTTCCAACCTTCCTTGTGCTCATGTCGTCGTCTGTGAAAGAGTGATTCTCTATTATACACCAGCTACCTTTGTTCTATTTTGTCTGTGTGTCTTACCCTAATGTGCTTAAAACTGGGATATCTAAAAACCTATAATTTTTCATTTGGGACAAATGGAAAATCAATGGTTTTAGGTGTGTCCCAATACCTAAGCACATTAGAGTAGTTAAAGTCTGTCATTTGGCATGTGACATATATCATCTGGCTGATGACATTTTGATCAAGCCCACCTTTTCGGACAATACTTTCTTTCAACAAATATACAGTAGAACTTCATTAGCTCGAACATGCTTGGGACCATGAAAATTAGTTCCTGCCAAGGGTAGTTCTAGCCATCCAGGGTAAGTTTCCATATAAAATGACCTCTAGGAACAAAAAAGGAGTTCTAGCCAGGCAGGGTGAACGAGCCATCAGGGTTCGAGCCATTGAAGTTCTACTGTATAACAATATATGAGCCGCGACACGACAAAACCAACAATGTGGTTGTGCGCCCAGCGCAAACTCAGATCAGCCTGGGCATCCGCCCAGTCTGATCAGAGTCTTCGCTGTCCGCATGAAGGTAGCTTAGACCCTTAGCTACCCTTTAAGCAGTTAACAAAGGGTCTGGTCAAACAGGGTGGATACCCAGGCTGATCTGAGTCTACGCTGGGCGCAAAACCACATTGTTGGTTTTGTCGTGTCGTGGCTCATATGGTGAAACATGTTTGGTCAAAGTGTTTGCATAATCATTTGTTTCTTCGGTTATAAGACAATTTTTCCCGTCCAAAACAATCCCAAAAACCTAGATATGTCTTATAAGAAGAGGAATCTAGATTTTTTGGATTGTTTTAAAATGGAAAACCCCATCTCACAGAAGGATATCATAAGACTTAATTGGATATTTGGGGTAGTTCTAGATAAGGAAAAGCACTGTTTTATAACCAATGAGCCGCGACACGACAAAACCAACAAAGTGGCATCTGCCCAGTCTGATCAGACAATCTTCCAAAGTGCTGACAACTTTCCAATATCTAAGGGTCAGGATGTTTTGTGTATGTATTTGTGTTACATTAATCTGATTACATTTACCAGGGTACTTAGCCATAGCGGGAACCATCTAGCCAGGTTGTTTAGTAGCACATGCACATAGCTTGTCAGAGGGTTTACAGCTGTTGCGCTGCATAAGTATCACCTTAGTCCACTTCATATTCAGCTCTGGATCAATCTCAAATCTGCACCTGTCCCGACTGGAAAAGTGAGAAAATTTGCTTTGCGCAACTTAGATCCCAAGCTAGCAGTCAAACAACACAGTGAGCTAAACTGGCTAGCACAAGATGAAGCACCCATGACAGATTTTTGTAACTGCATATTGAATGCTTGTTTAATGTTGCAGTCAACATTAGTTGGCTTTTGTACTGTGCCTGTAGAATTTTTTTGTACATGCATTGCTTTATTAGACAACAGCATTGTAATCAAACTTTTACCTTTAAAACCAGAGAAATGGTACTGTATTGCACGCCTTTGCTGTTTATTGTAAGTCACTTTGCTTTTCTCTGCTGGTATCTGTGATATGTTGTTACAATCTGGACGTTGTTATAAAAAAAACAGGCCTTGAGATGTATGGACCACCATACACTTTGATCTGGAAGTATTTGTCTCGGAATAGCCAGGTAGTCTTTCCGTTAAGAGAAGCCTCTCTTGGAAAAGGTATTACCATAATGTGCTTAACTAGTGGGACACTTAAAACCATTAATTTTCCATTTTTTCAAATGGAAACTTCATTGTGTTTAGGTGTCCCAATATTGGAGTGCTTAACTAATGTGACACTTAAAACCATTAATTTTCCATTTGTCTCAAATGGAAAATGAATGGTTTTTAGGTGTCCCAATATTTAAGCATATGGTATTGTACAATACAAGCAAACACTATTTCATTAGAGCTATTTCCCTTGTGAAAATGGCGACTACAATTCAAGCAAACACTATTTCGTTAGAGTTATCTCCCTTGTAAAAATGGAGGCCAAGGTATTGATGTATATTCATACATCCAATGTCATAAAATCAAACACTACCCAGTGGGCACATGACATCAGAAAGATGTCATACTGATGTTGACGTGACGTCATGTAGATGTTTTGCGCCTGCTGGGTTGGACTATTGTATGTCTTGAATCAGCTGACATATTTGTGCTATTGGCTCAAGAATAAAGTCAACAGGTAATGCAGTCAGTAGTAAATGTTATAAAAGTTTTCAGACTCTTGCTTTCGTACGCCCTGTTGTACAGGTAATTACATGCACCAACTTACATACTTTAATAGCTGGCCTAATTCTTGCTATATGATTTTGTATCACAAATTTTTAAAGTAAGACTGCGCTTCATGTAAAATTTAGTTGGTGATGTACAGGTATCACATGATTATTACTATTATTATTTTTTTTATTAAATTGTTCATGCACAAGACCATGCGGTATTCTGTTCGTAAAATACTCATGAGCATATATGGGCCTCCATGGCACAGTGGTTTTAGAACTCTGACTTCTAAACGTTAGGTTTCTCACTGCTCTTGGTTCAAGCCTCTGCTAGCCCACAAGTGACAAAGCCACACTCTGCTTATGGAGAGTCAGGTGTTTTTACCTAGGAGCTTTGTTTCTTGCCCATCTTTGCTTGATAATCAGCTTAATGTAAGTGAAATGAGCTGTGACACGAGAAAACCAACAATTTGGTTGTGCGCCCAGCGCAGACTCAGATCCGCCCAGTCTGATCAGAGTCTTCGCTGTCCGCATGGAGGTAGCTTAGACCCTTAGCTACCCTTTGAGCACTTAACAAAGAGTCTGAACAAACTGTGCGGATTGATCCGAGTCTGCGCTCGGCGCACAACCACATTGTTGGCTTTGTCGTGTCGCGGATCAAATATGTTCCGAGGATGGTAAAATCCATAGCATAAAAAAGAAATCATGAGCATAAGCCTTCGCATCACAGGCAATTTGGTCTGTACAGTCGGAACTAAATGTATCCATGCAGTTGTAATGTAAACCATGATAAAAGTGTTCAAAACAGACATATTTCAGCTGAGAGAAGAAAATATACAAGGAAATCTACTTTGAATGAAGAGAAAATTAAAACTGGTATGATGGATTTGTGGAATTGTATGTACAGGTACACTGTTACTAAAGCTGTGAGAGGAAATTCTATTTTTAGATTCACTAAGTCACCAAAGAAAATGCTATGTTCACCACGTCTGTTTACTAAAGAGCCATTTTCAAACATAAAATTACATGTATACTTATGATTTTTTTCTGACATTCTGTATACACATATTTCAGCAAAAATCGTTTTAACATGTTGACCTATTTGGTTAATGTGTTTGAAGCGCGGTACCGACACAATATCAGCTGATACCTTTTCATTAGAAGAAAGTCTTTTTGTGGATATTCTTGGCAAATATCCTTTGATAGATGTACCAGATGCATATAAGGAGTTGATAGTTCACAAAGCCATACACGGCTAGGAGTTTCTTTTATGGCTGGAATAGATAAGTTTCCAGACAGCGTGGTTTTGTCAGATACCTTTAAGATGAATGGGTACACTTTTAGGGGAAGCAACTCTGCCATTTTCATTTTTCCCTCCCTTCTGATATAGGGTCTATTCTTAAGGGAAAGAATTTGCTCCAACAGGAGCAAGTTCTTTTCTTTAAGAGGTGATCCCATTTTGAGAAGCCTGCATCCTAATGGGAAGCAAATAGAAAGTTCGAAATGTTCCTGTTTCTAAAAAAGGCAAAAAATGTGGTGTACCAATACCCCTTAATTCTAGAGATCTTGTCAGCACAGAAGTGCCTGAGCAAATGGTGTAGACCCAGATCAGACTGCTCCTAGAGCAGTCTGATCAAGGTCTACAGTGTTTGCAAAGGCACTGCAGTCCATTTGTAGTCAGATTTGGTGAACTTGGAATTTTAAGGACTTCATACAAATGTCATGAATGTTGAGCATGTATTTTCAGTTTTTGTGTAATTTTCAGTTTTGTGTAATTTTCAGTTTGTGTTATTTTCAGTTTTGTGTAATTTTTCTGTTTTGAGTAATTTTCAGTTTTGTGTAATTTTCAGTTCTGTGTAATTTCTGTCCCCATCTTTCCACTGCTCATCCTATACATTGGAATATAAACAGATTTTATCAGCGTCAGTCATGGTACAAACCTTGCCAGTATGTATTCAGAACAACTTGTTTGTTCCCTGCCAAGACAAATGTAGAAATGGTATGGAGTAAAAGAGCCCCAACTTGACAAAACCAATAAAAAGGCATGTGCGCCCTGCAAAGACTCGGATCAGCCTGGGCATCCGCCCAGTCTGATCAGAGTCTTCACTGTGCACTTAAAGGGTGGCTAAGGGTCTAAGCTAGCTCCATGTGGACTGTGAGGACTGATCAGATAGGATGGATGCCCAGGCTGATCTATCTCCGCTGTGCACACATTCCTCTTTGTTTCTGTGTTGGTTTTGTTGTGTCCGGCTCACATGAAAAATAGTTATTAAGATGGACTTGTAATTATTGTATCATTACTGGTATTGATTTTAAGTGTTTACATTTAAATGTATAAGCATGTCAGTAGTGGCTGATCTTTTTCAGTTATAATATGAGGGGTGTTCGAAAAGATTTGCAAATGGCCTCATGACTTTGTTTAGGGCCAAGCTGGGTACAACTGCTTTGCATTTACTAAAAGCACTGCATTTTGGCTTTAAGATGATACCAAACACTATACAAAGACACATTTCCATATTGAGTTACAACTGATTTTAATAGGTACCAGTCATACCACTGGGCTAATTTTATATATAAAATCTTTTCAGTGTTATGCATTCAAGTCGAATATCCTTGTAAATACAAAATTAATTTTTGCCATTTGCTTGTCCATCGTTTTCTACAATATCCATACAGAAGTTAGAAGCGTTGCAACTTTTATCGATTTATTCCTTGCAAAGCAATGCGCAGTTCTAATGATGTTACTGAAATTTACGTCAACGTCATTTTTGAAAGCTTGCAGACGCTTCGTTTGTGGCATTAACTTGAATTTATTGACAGGTTTTCATTGACCCATGTAAATGCTCTTGCTAACAAGATTTTGAATGCTAATACACTTGTTTTCATTACAAAATCATCAAATTTTGGTAGAAAGTGTGAAATTGCCACAACATAAAGTACGGATAATCCGTATTTCCGGGCCAATAGGGAACCTATATGAAAAATAATTTCCGCGATATTTACAGGACAGTATTGTCTGGGGATTGTCTTTAATGAACAAAGATAAAGAAAAATCAAAGACTGCTGATATATAAATTACGGCCTACTAAAGTAAAATTTTGCAGTGTCTTTAGGGTATACCTCTTTCAAAGAAGATAAAAATGCAACCTTTTTAAAAAAATGCACCGGTTTTTCAGACTTCTCAACGCATATCATAATTTTATGTGTTTCTGCAATCAGAAGTTCTGTCTGTTTGGTGGTTATCGAGAAATTACGTCATTTGCAAAACTTTCCGAACACCCCTCGTACAGTGAAAATGTTGATATTTGACAGATGATGGTTCATATATATAAAACAGAGAATTGAATTATTTGAGAACGAATTATAGGTTTGAGAAAGTCACACTTTTCTGTTGTATGCATTTCAGGTAGCATTTCACTTATAATTCAAGCAGAGCATGACATACACTGTTTGCCCTAGCAGATACCGATGACATCATAGATCTGCTACCATAACAACTGTTAAATTACTGACTATAATGCTTAGTACCTTGGCAGAATGATGTCTGGATGATGTCACTTTGACTTCAATATACACTCTTAGTTGCTGTAGTAATGGAACTTTACTAGGGCATACAGTGTTTGCCATGCTTTGCCAGTTCTGATGCCCTGCCACTCAAAAAGTGTTGGGGCATTATGTTATGCTCTCAAAAATTTTCAGTGTCTGTCCAACCATCCATACAGTCATCCGTCAGCACTTTGTTTCCATGCTCTAACTTTATTTGCTTTGACCGATTTTTATGCCCTGCCACACAAAAATTGGCAGGGCCTTATGTTATACCCTCAGAAATTTTTTCCATTTATATTGCAAATTGAAATTCATTCAACAGAAACTTCAGATTTTCTCAAACAAATAATTATTCTCAAGTCGTTAAATTCTGTGTTATAGGTGCTTTTCTGGGCATTTCACTTGTTCGATCATTATCCTTATTAAGTTAAGCACATTATCTTCTACTCAATACTTACGCACAAAATATATATTTTTTTTGTTGACATACATGTATTTACCTTGTCATGTCTGCCAACAGTAAATAGTTATAATTCGGACAATGGTGTGTATATAATTGTGATTGGTAATCCTTCCTCCTATTAACAACATTTAAAGATATTGTAAAAATTCAAGATATTGGGACAGTTAGGTCTGAGCAAACATTGCAGACCCAAATCAGACTTCTCCTTAAGGAGCACTGTTTGCCATTCCATCTGCATCTTTTAGACATATTACTGCACATAAAATCTTTAGGACAATTATGGATATTAATTTTACATGTCCCAATGTTTAGAATTTTCAAGGTAACATTTGAAAAGTGTGTGGTGATTCTGTTTTATTATGTTGTGTAATTAACACACAGATATGATTAGTTTTTGTCGAACCTGCTTTAGCAAGGTGCGATATAGGCGTCCTGTTTTCCGTCCGTCATTCCGTCCGTCCGTCCGTCCGTCAGTCCGTTCACATTTACGTTAACCCTGGCGTTAAATACAAATTTCTCCAAAACCACTGCACCCATGGTTCTCAAATTTCATATGGAGCATGACCAGACTGCAAGACCTCAGATTGGTAAAAATCAGCCAGGTCGAGAATCCAAGATGGCCGCCATTGCAACAAATTTCCGTTCACATTAATTTTACGTTAACCCTGGCGTTAAATTCTATTAAATTAAAAACCGCTGTACCCATTGTTCTTAAATGTTACATGGAGCATGTTCAGACTGCAAGACCTCAGAATGACAAAAATCAGCCAGGTCGAGGATCCAAGATGGCCGCCATTGCAACAAATTTCCATTCACGTTAATTTTACGTTAACTCTGGCGTTAAATTCTATTTAATTAAAAACCACTGCACCTATTGTTCTCAAATTCCATATGGAGCATGACCAGACTGCAATACTTCAGAATGGTAAAATTCAGCCAGGTCAAGAATCCAAGATGGCCGCCATTGCAACAAAAAAGCGCTCACATTTACTTTAACCCTGGTGTTAAGATCTATATTTAATTAATTTCTCCAAAACCACTGCACCCATGGTTCTTAAATTTTATATGGAGCATGACCAGACTGCAATGCTTCAGAAAAATCAAATTCAGCCAGGTTGAGAATCCAAGATGTTTGCTACTGCAACAAAAAGCCATTCACATTTACGTTAACCCTGGTGTTAAAGTCTGTTCAATTAATTTCTCCAAAACCATTGCACTCATAGTTTTCAAATTTCATATAAAGGTAAAATTTAGCCAGGTCGAGAATCCAAGATGGCTGCCTTTACTAAAAATGGCAAAAACAACAAAATCAGATTCTATGTCAGAACCACTTGGTATATTTGGTTGAAATATTGCATGGAACATCAGTGGGCCATGACCTCTGCTACTGTGGAAGTGCAGTGCAGGTGCGACATAGCATTCCGCGGAATTCTTGTCTTGTATAGAAATCCAATACCGTAATAATTCTACTTATTTGGGCATCATAACCCTTCATGTATGGCATCCCATAAAAGGGGTTTTGGCAAATAGGGTTGGACCAGATCAGATGTTGCAAAATGTGGCAGCTTATCTGTTGACTTCTCTGTATGGGCTAGAGACTAGCTTTCCTGAACACAGGTCCTGGTGAATGGTGTCTTTGGACATCTCATCAGTAAACTATTTTGATTTTTATCGGCATCTGATCGAGCCTACACTGTTTGTATTAAACACCTGAATTTCTAGGGGGAAAAACTCATTCAGAATCAAACTAGATACCCTTTGCATTGGAAATGGATTTCTGAATTGTGAGGCAGAAAAGTCCACTAGGCATTACTTTAAGTTTGTCAGCTAATGCAATATACAGTCTACCAGCTGATACGAAAAAAAGGATAAGCAAAGCCATACATCACACAGTATACTAAAATACTGACTTTTCATTTTGGCTGTAACTGTCGTGATAACAGTTTAGTAGCTGAAAATAATTTATTGATTGGAGTTGTTCAGTGTATTGTCTTCACAAGTTGAGTCTGTTTGGTAAATTGGAGCTCGAAGTATCATTCTTGCTCAGATATGGGCAGATCTTAATTCGGTACAATGACAGGTATCAGCCAATGTACTGTTTTGCTTAAGATGAATATAGAAAAGATAAAATGATTTTGATCATTATGGGACTGTTTGTTTTTGATAGCTTCAAAAGTGTCTGACCTTGGAGCATGCAGGAAATGTTTGTAATTTGTAATTTTGTTTATGTCCACCGTAAACAACTATGGTCATGTCGGGACAGTCATTTAACCTAACCACACTATTCCTAGGCAAGCTTAGACCTACTGAGTGGTTAACCAGTACTAAGTGCACATACTTTCACCAGTAATTGACAACTGCCCTTCTTGAATCAAGCGAAGGAGAAACGAAAGTATGTGGCCGGACCGGGTATCCAACCTGGGACCTCTGGCTCTTGAGTTAGTCGCGCTACCGACTGTGCTATGCGGCCTGGCTAGCAGGAAATGCTGCATTAGTTGATGGACAAGTAGTAATGAGTCAGCTCTTAAGTTGACCTTTATGTTAATGACTTTTCAACTTAAGATTTGGAAAGGTTTGTTTGTTTTGTCAAGAGATATTACATAAAACTGTAGGTTGAGGGGCTGTCACTGCAGATCCTGATAAGGAGCAGTCTGATCTGGGTCTGAACTGAGGAATTTCTGCCCAAATAATTAGGTTTGTTCATGGTATGCACACGTAGAAAATCCTGTGTGTCATAATATACACTGTATTCCATTTAGAATTATAGTGGTTTTATATATGTCAATATCAAACGGCCACTTTGTATGATTGTAAATTATGATTTTTGTGAAATGTCTTTATAAAATGAGAAATACAAACTGTTCAAGTTTCATGGTCTTGCTACTTATTCTCTTGAACCCCTGTGCTGGAAGGTCCTAACAGTTTTAGAAATAGTGGTACCAGTTTTTTGTTTCTTAGTTTGTTTGCTTTCTTCTGTAGCCTGTTAGGTGTCCCAGTATTTAAGCACATTAGGGTATAAGATTTGACCAGTTATTTCCCTTTTTGTGTCAGAAACTGAATATTCTTCAAGCTTTAGTGTAAAAACGCTGGTGTAGTACACTATCTTTTAAATTTTGATCACAGTCTTGCACATATCAAATTGGGAAATTTTTATACGCCCTTTTGAAAAAAAGGACGTATTATGTCATGGTGCTGTCCGTCCGTAAACATTCTTGTGTGCACCATAACTCAGTAACCGTTTGGGATATATTCATGATATTTGGTAGGATAATGTATTAGGTTAGGGGACCGTGTCCCGTACACTAATGGTTGCTCCTCCTTCCTTAGTTTCCAAGTTATGCCCCTTGGATTAATTTTTTCCCTGCAAGTGTTATGCGGGCCATAACTAGATAACCGTTTGGGATATCTCCATGAAACTTCATAGTAATGTGTATGAAGTCCCAACGATGTGTTGTGTACAACAATGGCTGCTCTCCCTTTCTTTGTTTTTGAGTTACATCCCTTTCATTAGTTCTTGTAGGCTATTTTTGTGTATACTTACCTTGTGCATACCTTAACTTGGTAACTGGAATGTCATTATGAAACTTTATAACAATGTGCATGATCACAAGACAGTGTGTCACTTATAAGAATGGTTGCTCCCCCTTAATTTTGGAGTAACCTCCCTTTGATTAGTATTTTAAGCGTTTCTCATTCACTCCGTATCTCCTTAACCTTTTGAAATATGAGAATGAAACTGTAGGAATGTGTATAATAATGAGGCAGTGTATCTTGAGCAAGAACAACAACTCTGGCTTACTTACTGAATTACCTGCCCTTGCATAAAAATCCTGTTTACTCTGTAACATTCAACCGTTTGAAATATTTTAACACAACTTAATGGTGATGTCAAGGGAATGTAATAGAACCAAGAATGATATATCTAGTATATTTAGTTTATCTCCCTTGTTTGACTTTGACTTGGTATACTAATAGTATTTGACATGTTGAATATGTTGCATTCATTTGTTATAGAGTGGTTGCCTCTGTTTGTCTGCCTGTCTATCCTTTTGTAAACAGTCTTGTTCATTCTGTAACTCATTTATGACATTTAAATGGGGGTATTATGCACCGCTTGCGAAGCCCTTGTTGAAGTTTGAAATTATAAAATACATTTTCTGAAATGAAATGCTGGCTGCTATTGAAATCTCTTTAGGCAGAAAAGTTCTCATGAGGACTAAGCCCTTTTCTTGCAATGTAAATACAATCTCTGACACCATCAAAACTGTCCCGGGATGAACTGTTAACTACATATAGATGGGGGGAACTTGTACAATGATTCTAAAAACATGAAATTCAAATGGGCCAGAATTGCCCACCAAGAGCACAGTGACACAAATTTAGGTCAGCACATAAGGAGGTATGACATTGTCACATAGTCTTGCTGGCTTAATTCCAGGATATTGGAACGTCATGTTGAAGCTCATGTTGAAGCAACACGTTTAGTTCGCAGAAAATCAGTCAGATAACTTACTTGAGCCAGGGTTAAATCCCATGAACATGAATAAGTAGGTCACTGTAATCTAATAGTAGTGCAACTGCAAGGCTAAGTGCCTTATCGTTCTGAACCATAATGCCCAATTTGATTTAGATCCATTAAACCCAAAAGTAGAGGATATATAAAATCATATACATATGATGACCTAGTTTCAATGATCTTGATTGATAAGCTGCATGAAACATAAAACTGTGTGATCCCTGTGCCTGTAGAAGTTATTATTTTGAACTCTTCAAATAAATCTGAAGGAAGTAGATCAATGTGTTGTCAGATGTACATTTATATAAATTACACACTCATTATAAACGGATGTCATATGAGCTCCCAAGAGCCAAAATATATGGGAAACCTTTGGAATGCATGCATTTTGTGAAATTAGGTCATTATTAAGGTTGTGATTTGTGGTAAATACAAAAATCTTCACTGAATAAAACCATGGAAATATCTCATCCCAAAAGTTAGCAGACTTATTTTCTCTACAGTTTAGAATACATAAATGATGGCATGCTGATGAAAAAGTGTTTAAATAAGGAAAGATCAAAAGGTAAAAAAAATTAACATCATTACGGAAAATTCATTTAGGTCTGAAGGTACTTCAATGCATTAGTAGTAGTAGTATTTCAATTCTCATATCGACGTTGCCCCCGCACCTCAGCGGAACGAATCCATAGCCGCATTAGAGTAATTTCCCTATCATTTATTTGTTATAACTTTCTTAAACTGTCAGGTTTATCTCTGTAATGTCTAAAATATAGACACGAACGTCCCTTATTTTCATCTGTCCCATCTGAGCTGGAAATAATGATCGATAGGACATTACTCTCAATGCACCGATGTACCTTCAGATCTAAATGCAATGTCAGTTATGATTGTTACTTTTTAGATTTTTGTCGCGGCAATTTACCCTATCAAATTTTTGTATATTAACTTTCTTAACATCAACAAGTCAAGCATTTGTGAATTCTAAATTGTTAAAAACAACATAGAGAAGACATATGCTTAGTTTTCGGGAGATCTATTGTATTTCCAGCATTTAGGCAGATTTTTTAATTCCCCACAAATCAGTGATTATCACCATATTAAGGTGAATTGGTACACTTTCAGGGAAAGCAACTATGTCATTTCCATTTTTGCCTCTTTTCTGGACAGTTTGGCTCATAACGTACATTATGGTCAAGTCAGGTAAATTCGGACAGCAGGTAAATTCGGATAGTGACATTGTTTCCTTAAATACGTCAGTTGTTTGGGATTTAAAAAAAATAACAGGGCAAACAGTGAAAATCCTGATGAGACGGCTCATTTTGAGCCGTCTCATCTGGATTTTCACTGTTTGCAATTAAATGGTATGTTCGAATTTACCCGCTGTCCGAAGTTACCAGACTCGACTCTAAACTAACAGACTGCTATTGAAATGTTGCTGGATGAAAGATTTCATATTCAACAACTTCAGGAGTGGACATGACATTAAAGTCCAAGAAATTGACCAACATAAAAAATTGCTAAAGCATATCACGTGATATACTGTCAGGAACTCGACATTGTTAGGAAACATCACTTTTTGGTTTTACGCTGCTGAAAGCGCTTGCTTTTGGCGCAAAGTGTGAAAATTTGACAAAGTGCGTTAGCAAAGGTATAGCTATCGAAAATAGTGATTTGGGGAGCTACTGAGTCGTCGATTTTACGGTCCGCTAACACTAATGTCACTGTAACCATAAAACAGGCGATTTACCTCCTCAACTGACATCTTGAGTACAGTATGTGTTCCTTTTACCTTTTCCGCGAAAAATTCCGCATGAAGCGAATTGATGAAGAGAATATATTTTAAGGCGGGTGGGGTGCGGATATTAAAAATTTAAAGAGTAACTACACTTCAGGAACTGACTGAATCAGATCCCTAACCCTATCCCCAACATCAAAGGGAAAGATTGACAAAGACATCCCAACAAACAATAAATTACAAGTGATAAGCCGAGTCAGCAGATCTTTCCCAAATAGGTGGCAACTCAGCTATCTTTTCTGAACTAAATGATTTAGACCAACAGAAGGGTTACGACAGCCTAAGCAAATTATACGAAAACATTTAACAACAATTTTACCTATTTTTTATTTTTATTATAGAAGGGTTAAAATCAGAACAAAATAAATTAAACAGCACCGAACATAAAACAAATGCAACTGCAACGAAAGTACCGCCTTGGGACGGTCAGTAATAACTACTGGGGGGTTGAAACCGGTTTTACTGGGCCCAAACCTTCACACTCACCCTCCGCCGCGGTGCACACAATCAGTTGGTAGTTCGGTTCGTATGGAGGTCCCCTAACTCATCAGAGAGTTATCACGGCCAACAAATAAAATCAAGAAAAGACTGTGATGAAGCAAGGATGAGGACTCGACAGCCAAAACGTGTTTAGACACCTGGAGCTTCCTGGGGCGTCAGCAACACCACTGGAACACGGGAGCAAAAGAAGACCACCAGTTAAACCCCGGTGGGCCAAGGAACAGACAAACATCCGGCCCCAACCAACTAATATATAGCTTTATGTAGGGGCTATCATAGAGTCTGAACCCCGACCCACTGGCGTGCAATTAAAGAGGACAGCAAAGTTGTCAACCGTGATTGGGTTAACCACTAAGCAAGCAGACTGTCGCATTACATCTATGTTATAGCCAATGCGTTTAAATCGCATGATAATTTTCTTAAATTGATCAGGGAATTCTATTTTCCCTAAGTGGATGATTATTCTTAGTGTTTTTACATCTGTGTCCTTGTTAAACGTTTTCTTTCACATGACACAGCACTTAGAATTTTAAGTAATCAGACCTGGTTAACTATGTTTTCAAGGATGTTACGAGAGAAAAAGAGCTGTCGCCAAACGACAAAGAGTCAAAGTTACAAATGACCTGGTCATCAGGTCGTTGGGTAACTATGACTTTTTTTCTTTTCGTAACAGCTCTGTTTTCGTTTCGTAAGAGATCTTGTAGAGACATAGTTAGCCAGGGGTGGTAATGCTAACTTCTGCCTTTGACGACATAAACTTTCCATGAGAAGCCAAGGCTGGCAGCTTCCACGGAGCTGTCATAATGAGTTCTGGTACAGAAATGTCAATGGTGAAGACCGAGATCAGACTGTTGCAAAGGCAGCAGTCGGGTCAATGTCTGCACTGTCTGCCATTCAGTCAACAGTCCGCTGAGAAGTCGATCCATATTACAAAATATTAGAATAAGATTTAAGGTGCCCATACACATTAAAATTCTTCCATTCTTATATTAAAGAACTGTAAATATATAAAAATTCATAGAAAAAAAAAACTAATAGATTTTAAGTTTTATCAGTTTAAAAAACAAAACGGAGCATTGTCATCATTATTGTTTAGGATATTGTAACAACTGTGTAATGTTTCAGAACGGGTTTGGGAATGTTGTTCGTCGAATAGATTTTTTTCTTTTCCCTCATGTCTGTTTATTTGTCTGTTTAATTATTTTCATCATTGTCTTTATTTTTCTGAATTCGTCTTTATATACTGATAGCTTTGTTTGGTAAATGTTTACCTTAAAAGTACATACATATATATTGTGTATTGCACAGTCGGCTCTCTTTATATCGACGAAATTGGTCGGAGAGATTTTGATGTAGTTGGAATCACCACAAATAATAATACGGCAGAAAGTCCCATGTTCACAGAAAAAAGTGAAGATGCGTTCGTCTTTTTGTAAAGCTACGCTTAGTTTGTATTTACCTGTGATTTTCTCAAGGAGCCGCCCAATCAAATCGCTGATCGCTATTATGACTCAGGTGTCGCAAAATCACTGTGTTGAACGGTAAACTTGAGGTTGGCCGTAAAAGTTCTTATTGTTAAACGTTAAGGTGGTGATGAACTTCCCGAGATTTTTCTCAAATTTGAGAATGTAAACAAATGCTGTGGTGACTGGTTTTATCCATGGTTTACAGCAGACACACAACTGTTGATATGACAACCATGTAGACAGTATTTACATTACTTTGTACAGACTCTATGTTGCAAT